>CM032332.1:17641234-17926698 GCA_019022515.1 Quercus aquifolioides | reverse complement strand
TTCCTAAAAGAAGATATATTGCCAGAAGAAGTGGAAGCAAAATTCGGGGGAAGGCGACCAGATTCTGGTTATCCGAGGACCAGAAATTATACAACGCTCCTATTCGGGACCATACTTGTTGTGCATGCATCCTGAACGTCTGAGCTATTACTAGAGAGCTACACGAAGGAATCTGTGGGAGCCACACTAGAGGCAGATCCTTGGCTCACTGAGCCCTCACCCAAGGCTTTTGGTGGCCGAACATGCAAAAAGAAGCCCACGAGTATGTTAAAAAGTGCGATCAATGTCAGCGCTTCGCCCCAAACATTCACCAGCCAGGGGAACTCTTAATCCGCTATCTAGCCCATGGCCTTTCGCCCAATGGGGCTTGGATATCGTGGGACCATTCCCTAAAGCTGCAGGAAACAAGAAGTACCTTCTGGTCGGCACAGACTATTTCACCAAGTGGGTTGAAGCTGAGCCGCTAGCCAATATCAAGGATGTTGATATTCAAAAGTTTGTGTGGAAGAATATTGTCACTCTTTGGTTTGGAGTTCCTCACACTCTCATCTCGGACAATGGCCTACAGTTCGATAGCAAGGCATTCAGGAATTATTGCAGCGAGCTGGGAATTATAAATAGATACTCCACTCCTGCCTATCCCCAGGGTAATGGGCAAGCAGAGGCTGTCAACAAGGTCATAGTGAATGGCTTGAAGAAGAGGCTAGATGACGCGAAAGGCAAATGGGTAGAAGAACTGCCACATGTACTTTGGACTTACAGAACTACGCCTCGCAGGTCTACTGGAGAGACCCCCCTTCTCAATGACCTATGGCGCTGAAGCTATCATTCCTTTGGAAACCGGGTTCCCAACATTAAAAACTAGCTCGTTCAGTCCGACCGGCAACAATGAGCAGCTAGAGAAGAGTTTGGATCTGATTGAGGAAAGGAGGGAAAGTGCAATGGTTTGGCTGGCACATTACCAACAAAAACTCAGGCAGGGCTACGATGCTAACTTAAAGCTAAGGCCTCTAGAACCTGGTGATTTGGTGTTGAGGAAAGTTGTGGGCACTGCAAAGAACCCAGCTTGGGAAAATTAGGACCCAATTGGGAAGGGCCATATCGTATCACTTCAGGAGCTGGCATTGGGGCATATTTCTTAGAAGACCTGGATGGTCATGTAATACCACGTCCTTGGAATGTAAACAACCTCAAGAGGTACTTTATTAATCGAATCTTGTCTTCAGCCGATATGCCAATTCGCTACGTAAAGCGTTCTCTCAAGTGTTTAAACTTAAATCCAATCATGCCTGTAGTCCTCGGACCAGATGATTTGGGTTAGTTAACACTCATTCACCGTTCTCTCGAGTGTTTAAAACTTAAATCCAATCTCATTCACCGTTCTTTCAAGTGTTTAAACTTAAATCCAATCATGCCTGTAGTCCTCGGACCAGATGATTTGGGTTAGTTAACACTCCGCTCCGTTTTCTCTAAGTGTTTAAACTTAAATCCAATCATGCCTGTAGTCCTCGGACCAGATGATTTGGGTTAGTTAACACTCCGCTCCGTTTTCTCTAAGTGTTTAAACTTAAATCCAATCATGCCTGTAGTCCTCGGACCAGATGATTTGGGTTAGTTAACACTCTGCTTTTTCTCCGTTTTCTCAAGTGTTTAAGCTTAAATCCAATCATGCCTGTAGTCCTCGGACCAGATGATTTGGGTTAGTTAACACTCCGCTTCAGTTTCTCTAAGTGTTTAAACTTAAATCCAATCATGCCTGTAGTCCTCGGACCAGATGATTTGGGTTAGTTAACACTCCGCTCCGGTTTCTCAAGTGTTTAAACTTAAATCCAATCATGCCTGTAGTCCTCGGACCAGATGATTTGGGTTAGTTAACACTCCGTTGCAGTCCTCCAAGTGTTTAAACTTAAATCCAATCATGCCTGTAGTCCACGGACCAGATGATTTGGGTTAGTTAACACTCAAATATGTTCGTTCCCTATGGTCCTTGAACCAAATGACACAGGTTAGTCAACACCCCCACACAGCTATTGTCACTGGGGCTTAGCGCTAAAATTCTTGATTCTGTTTAAATTGATTCTAACTTATGATTGGCATCCTTAGTTATGTTTAATTCAAAGCCGAGGGTAATAACACTATCTTTGTATGTTTGGAAAGACATGTGAAACTCCATAATTACTCGCTGCAATCATTGCTCATTAATAACTCTTATACGAACTGTTCTTTTCAGTACCAATTTCGATTATTCATACCATCAGTATGATATAGTGATCAAGTTTATTCGCATTGTTATAATTGCAAAGTACAGTTATATGCAGCAATAATAAGTCATAAGACATTAACGAAAACACTAGAAACAAAAGGGAAACTGTTTCATTGATCAAAAGAAAAGGGTTACAATTCCTTACATAAAAACAAAATTAATACAAGTACAAAACAAAAGCCCCTATGTCTAAGTCCTCGGTTGAGGGACCACAGGGTCGGCAGCCTGGTCTGTCCAAGTAGCAGCAGCTTCTGGGCTTGATCCTTGGGCTCAGAAAAGGTCTTCCCCTTTTCCAACCCCTTGCCCTTGTCCTTGGTGGCTCAGCTTGTTTGCCCTTATCACTTGGCTGATCAGACTCCTTAGAGGCCTCAAGGTTGGCAGGAGGGACTTGGCTGGCCATGGGTTGATCCGAGGCCTCTGGGAGCTGTGTAGGAAGGGGATCAGCCACTGGGAGCTCTCGGATCTCAGGATCGTAGTATATGCTCCTAGGCAGTCTCAGCTCCGAGTCAGCAGGGACTCCAACAGCGTCCAGTGCCTTTTTCCAGGTTATGTCGCAATAGTCTCGACTAACCGAGGTGAATTGCTCCGTAAGCTGGGACCCGGTCTCATCCACCCCCAGCTGGTATGCTGCTTTTCTCTCAGCCTCGATTGCCTCCTTGGCCAGTTGGGCATTCTGCTCTGCTAATCGGGCGCTCTCCTTGGCTTTTTTAAGTTTAGCTCTAAGCCCTTTTACCAACTCCCTCTCGGTTGCCAAGTTGATCTCGGCCATATTTAGCAGCTTACGTTGCTTTTCGGCCTGTTTTTCAGCATTCTTGAGATCAGCATCGAGGCTACTCTTCTGGTTGGTCATGTCTTTGAATTGCTCAGATAAATGAGCATATTCCTCCTTCAGCTGACCTAGAGATTTTTCCACCTCGGTCCGAGAGTAGGCTGCTGCCTGGCTTCAAGAAAGGACTTTTTATTCCACTCCTCGGCCACAAAGATCTGCTGGGTAACCTACAGAATGGAAATTTCGAATGTAAAGCACAGTAAAAGGGAAAAAGCAAAAGTTTCAGCGATTCAACTAAGCCGACTGAGCTCACTTACCATGGCTATATCCCTCTTAAGGGATTGGAAGAGCTCATGTTGGTTGAAACGCCTGTAGGAGTCGATGTCATGGGGAGGAGGAGTGGCTGCTGCAAGGCCTCAGCAACATAACCTGCCCTTCCCCCGTCGTAATTCCTGAGGGAGGTGTCCCAGGAGATTGGAGTGCCATCCAACTCCAACCTTGGAGACCAGATGCGAGGTCCTCCTCGGCGTACATCAGCCACGATGACCTCATCTCGGCTCTCAGTAGACGAGGCCCTCGTGTTCCGTGGTCTTTTGCCACCTTCTGTTGCTTGGTCCCTTTGGGTGGCAACGCCTCCCTCTCTTCGGTCTCAAGGTGGAGCCTCTTTTTCTTCAGATCCTGCACGGGCTTCAGGCCGGGGTCAGGAACCTGGGGAGGCGCTGGAGGAAGACTCACAGGTGGCTGGGACGTACCGGTCCCTTTGGGCTCAGCTTTTTTGCCCCTATTCCTCATTAAATTCCTTAAGTCAGCCATATCCTCTTCGTCCGAAGAGTCTTCTGAAGTGGCAGTTATTAAAACAGGACAAACACTAAACTGCCTGTCAATTTCCTCTTCGGTGTCAGAAACTTGTATCACTTGAACCCCTCCTGAAGCTTCTCCTTCAAACTTGAACTCGTCAATTTGCTCGTCAAGTGAGGGGGTTGAGGAAGCGACTCTTTCCTCGGCCGCAGCGGGTTCAAGAGGAACCTGTTGAATTGGCTGAAGGAGCTGGGGTACACCCTGTGGATTGGGATGTGGCATGGGCAGAAGATCGAATGGAGCCAAAAAGCCTTTCTGAGCTACGTCTATACGGCTGAGGTGATAATCCCCCTGTGTTATCGCGTTGCCGACCGGCTGAAAGTCCTTCTTGCGTGCCTTATAACCGAGAATAAGGGGTACCGACCGAAGTTGCCCGTCCTCACTTACAAAGATCTCTGATCTTAGTAAGTAATTGAGCGCAGCAGTGTTTGTGAGACTCAGCCGAGGAGAAACGTGATCTCTATCTGTTAAACATCACAACAAAACGCAGTCAGAAACTTGAAAATAATGATGCAAAAGAAAAAACAAATTTGTTAGAACAAGGAGATCCTAAACCCACTGTTAGTAAACCTAAGTCTAATATATCCCACCTGGCTCTCCTGGCTTGGTTCGACAATGAGGCCCATCATACCACGCGCCCGAGACGATCACGTAGTCGTCCTTCATCCCTTTGTTAGATTTGGGAAGGCAAGAGAGGAGCCTAACGGCATCGGATCGGGATTTAAGATAATACCCCGCCCCTTGCTGGCTATGACACTCGTACATGTGTACCACGTCACGCCAGGTGAGCCCTAATCCGAGAAGACGGTTCAGATCGTCAATGGCTCCTAAAATTCTAAAGACGTTGGGCGCACATTGGTCGGGACTAAGCCTATGGTTTCAGAGGTAATTATTGGTGATAGGACCCATAGGGATAGTCATCCCACCTTCTAAAAAGGCAATGATGGGGTTTACGACCTCGCCCGTCTTACGATCTGTTAGTATTCTCTCTGGAGGACAATACCTCAAACCCACATTTTGAGGTATGCGGTATGTTCTCCTAAACTCCTCTATTTGGGCGGGGCTATCTACCAGATACTCAAATTTACCCATCTTCACTAATTGGGAAGAAGGAAACGCTAAATGTAGTGACTCAAAGGTGACTGTTTGAAAGCCGAGGAGGCTGGCCGAAGAGAGAACTGAATGTTTTAGTGGAGAAGAACTTACTCGAACTAAACTGGAGACTGATCCTCGAACTCGTTGAGAAACTCTTATGGATTCTGAGAAAGACTAATGACCGGCGGCAAGGAGAACTTGGAAAATCGAATGTTGGAGTTTGCTGGGCGCTCTGAGGATTTGCAAAGTAAAGAAGAAATAACCTCCATTGGGGCTTTATATGGAACAAGCGAAGGGTCAGGGGCCATCCCGCCCAAATTCTGAGGAAAAAATCACGTCCGTTGGATCAGTAGCCCACCGTTTGATGCCAAAGACAAAGCGCCGCCTGGAGTAATTGATAACGCTTTGGGAGTGACGAAACGACAGCAGCATTTATGAGGCGCCTACTTCTATGCCCACACGCGTGTAAGTTCAGACATTTTTGTTGTTTCAAACTGCCATTTCGTGACAAGTCAAAATCCTAATTTTTTCTCCTCGGATGCGAGGGAAAAACTAAATTTTGAGGGGCTATTGTGGGGGGTTGAAAAGCCCAACCTAACAAATTAGGCCCAAGACCCTATTTGAGGACTATTGTTTGTCCGAAGAGATATAAAGTGCTTGAGAAGAAGCCCATGTAAACGAAACATGTCTGGGGATGAGTGTGGGCATAGTCCGAGGAGATATTCAATTGTCCGAAGAGGCCATTATCCTCGGATCCGAAGAAGCGTGGTCAAACAGACGTCTGGGAAGTTCAAGTGATCCTCCTAACAAGTCTAATGATAGAGATGAACCTCAGGCGCGCCTGGGGATGATAGGAACGGAGAAATATCTAGAAGACAAACTTCAACCACCACATTAAATGCACTGCACCTACTTTTCTGGCCGCATTAATGTGGAGAAGACCCCTGAACAGTGCACTCTCAGCTACCGCCACTCACACAAGGCTAAAGAGGATACATGATGGGACATGCACTCAAGTGGGCGTCTAGATGATGAACAAGTGGACGATGAAGATGAAGGGAGAGGGTACTATATAAGGGGGAGAGACCTCTGATAAAAGGGGATCAGAAAAAAGAAAGAGAGGAAGAAAACACCATTACTGTAGCTCTAAGAATTGTAACCAACGTTCATTCAATACAACTCCTCTTCGGACGTTTATGTTTGCATCTGTCCGAGCATGATTGCATGTTAATTTACTCACAAACACTACAGTCCAATACTGTTTAATTCACTACTAGCCCAGCTCTTTCACCCACTCTCTACAAATTCATTGTCTTGGGTTCATTGGGCTCACAATCCATACCTTTTGGGCTTGGGCTACAAAAATTGACCCTACAATTATAAATTAGCTTGTAACTTCATGCATATGCATAGATACACTTAAAGATATACAATAAGATACATAATGTAATTCCTATATGTATAATTTAAATACTATTGATAGTCATTTTTATATTTTGTAAGGATATTACCCCTCAAAAAAAAAAAAAAAAAAAAATGTAAATTGTCCTTTTTTTTTAAATTATTGGGAAGCATTTTTTTTTTTTTTTTTTTACGATTCATTTATTCTGGACTCTTTGATTTTTGTACTTAATAACTCACTTGGATGAATATTTTATGATGTGGTCCCACATTTAATTCTAAAATTAAGAAATAAAACTCTTTAAGAATAAATAATTTAGGACACATGGCGCAAAATTGGAACTTTAATTTGGAATTCTAATTTGAGTTTCTCTCAGTTTCACCTATTATTATATATATATATATAGAATACAAACTTTGTTGAAGTAGAAAACTAAATAAAGAGAATTTCAAGGAATGCGCCATATGGTACAACCTCATATTCTCCAACATGAGGTTTCTGCTTTTATATATATATATATATATATATATATATTGATTGATTGATTAAGTTACTAATAAGTGCAGTAATTTCTTAGTGTCAAGTTACAGTAATTTGTCAGATGGCTCTAATAGAATTAATCTTGTCCTACATAGAGACATAAAATTCTCAGATTTTGGTTACTATCTAATAATCTATCTCCAAACTCCTTAAACAACAATAAGTATAAGTTTTTTTAATCAAAAAAGAAAAAGAAAATTATACATTTTCTTGTGTTTCACAGTGACCTTAAGATGAGCTAAAAAATGTATTGTTGGGTTTGGAATGTGCAAAAAAATTGATAACATTTCTTATATGGTTCATAACATGCATATTGTGTAAACCAATTACATAATCAATATAATTTAAAAAATCAACAATAATTCTCACAATTCCAAACACACCAAAATGCTTTTTATCACCAAACTTCTTCATATTTTTTTCTTATATTGAGTCTCCAGACTTTTTTGCAGCTCCCTTGAATCTTTAAGGCACTGCTTCATATATTGTGCAAACTCTACTGACTTTTTGATCAATGAACCATGCAAGTTGTATAGTATAGAGAACAGAACTGAAACAACTAAAAATCTATCTATAAAATAAAAAATTGCTTTTTATATCAATTCTTTGGTTCAAAGGTTTCATCTTAGTATAGTCAAGCTTTCTCTTCTCTTTTAGGAATGGTTAGCATGACTTGGTCATAAAATACTAGGCGCAATAATATTATTGAAGATATATAAACATCAAATTAATGTGCTGGCATTAGAAGTAGTTATAGCTAAGGATTAGTTGTGGCAGAAACAAATCTTAACCAAAAGAATCAATAAGTCCTGGTATTACTCTATGACGTTTTTTTTTTTTTTTTTTTTTTTTGATGGACATATATGACATGTTATTTAATATGATAGAGCTTACTCATTTGCATTATCACATCAAACTTCACAGTGGAATATATATGACTTTGATAATAATGAGAGCTCAACACTTTCTATTAAGTTCCAATTAACACGAGCACGCTAGAAATTTTTTCCAGAAGGGCAAAACTAAAATAACAAGACAAAATTCTATATAAAATTTTTTTATATATAATTAACGTTAAGTCAATAAAGTTGTACTCTTTCCTCTTTCATGGTTATATAGATCTTGAGCTAAATTTTTTAGAAATAACTAATTGAGTTTCTGCATGATGTGCGGTGCAATTTATTATTAATTTTCTCCAATATTTCATTAAGTTGTACCAAAAATCTTGTAATTTAACTGATTGACACCTCAATTTCCAATAGAAACATTTAGGATTCATATCCCCACCCCAACTATCGATGTATAAAAAAGATATTTCAATAAATTTTATTGTAAAAAATTGTAATCTTTAGTTATTTTATATATAGAAAAAATATAAATACACTAAGAGTAATATAGTGATTTGATCATACTATATATATGTATTTACAAATTGAAAATTCATGATATAGTAGCTAATATAGATAGGCATGCTTCATATGCCTACTAAAAAATGCATATATCCTTCAATTATTTATTTTTACATTCTTGATTGTGTGATACTAAAATTCCCCCCCCCCCCCCCTTTTTGTTGGACATGGTTTCAATTGTTGCAAAAACAACTAAATTTGAGTAAAAATGCCATATTTCAAATCAATTGTCTCTTACATAAAAAAAACCAATTGTTTCTCATATAAATCTTAGAAAAATTATATTAAAATTTCATTATACTTAAACTAATCAATATAATTAACAAATATAAATATATTTATTATATTAGTAATCTTTCTAATTACATATAATACATACTACAGTGTTAGTTCTACAGACACACACAAAGGAGTTAGGAAATTTGAAGGATTAAAATTAATTTTAGTGAATTGACAAATATTTAATTTTTTTATGGCTTTTGTGAAAATTATTGTCAAAGCAACTAAACATGAGTAAGAATGTCATATTCTAAATTTATTATTACTATTCCAACTTAAAATAATTTTCTATATAGATTTTATAAAAATAATCATATATATTCATTTAATATAAATAATTAATGCACAACAATAGATAGTTAATATATGCATTTATCTATTGGCTAATTCAATGAACTAATACTTTAATATAAATACAAATTTTGTTGAAGTAGAAAACTAAATAAAGAGAACTTCAAGGAATGTGCCATATGACACAACCTCATACTCTCTAACATGAGGTTTCTGTTTTTATATACTAGTAGTGGGTTCCAGTTAGCTCAACTGGTAAAATTTTTTATGGTTGTATAAGAAATCTGGGGTTCAATCCTTATCTACACCAAAAACTAATTGATGTCTTGGTCTGATGATAAAGAGCTATAATCAGGAGCGGACGTTATAGGTTGAAATTCTCTCAAAAAATACTAGTATTATGTTCGTGCGATGCACGACTTAATTAAAAAGTTATATGTAAATAAATCATAATTAATGAACCAAACTAATAAAACCACATTAATTTATAAATATAATTGAGTCAATTTATACAAACACCATTTATGACTTCAAAACTTTTTGTGTTAGAAACTTCACGACTCCACATGTTTGGCTTCATAGAACCCTTTACAAACTTTTTGCAAAATTAAATATTTATAAGTATTAATAAAATAAATGATGAGCAAAATGAATAAAAAAAATATTTGGAACTAAATCATATGTAATATGTGTGTGTGTATATATATATATATATATATTACTCCCGTGGCTTAATTCACAAAGCATAAATAGCAATAACTTCTTGTGGGGGGAGAAAAAGCCCAACCCAACGTATTGGGCCCAAGGCCCTATATGAGGAATACTGTTCGTCCGAGGAGATCAAGACACTCAGTCAGAGGCCCATGTGAAAGGAGAATGTCTGGAGATGAGTACGTGCACTGTCCGAGGAGATGTTCATATGTCCGAGGAGACCGATACCCTCGGACCCGACGAGGTTTTTGTTCGACACGTGTCAAGCGATCTGTTTGACAAGTGTTAAGGGAGAAAGGGAGCCTCGGACACACAAGAAGGTAACAGGAACAGAGAAATGTCAAGGAGACAGACTTCAACCACCGCATTTAATGCACTGCACCTACCCTCCTGACCGCATTTATGTGGAGAAGACCCCTGAACAGTGCATCCTCAGCTACCGCCACTCAGACAGGGCTAAAGGGGGAGTGTGATGGGACATGCACTCAAGTGGACGCCCAGATGGTGAACAAGTGGACGGTGGAGATGGAGAAAGGCAGTACTATATAAGAGAGAGGGGTCTCTGATAGAGGGGGATCGGAAAAGAAGAGAGAGAGAAGAGCATATTATCTTACTGTAGCTCCAGCATTTGTAACCTAAGTTCTTCAATGAAAATCACCTCCTCGGACGAGACATTCACCACTGTCCGAGCACATATAAATTCAAATCTTCCTGTCATCATTGCCATTTAATACTGTTATTTTCATTATTAGCCTAGCTCTTTCACCCACTCTCTACAAATTTATTGTTTTGGGTTCAGTGGGCTCCAAATCTACATCTTCTTGGGCTTGGGCTGCAGAATCTGACCCTACAATTGGCGCCGTCTGTGGGAAGAGCTTGTGCAAGAGTGAAAACAACAGTTGATAATGGCAGAACAAGGTGAACAACAAGCAGAATCCAGGGCATCCCAACACGTGGACCATTTTGTCAACTTAGAGAGGAGACAAAATTGTGAGGGCAGCGTACACACTGTGCGCCTTAGCCAGAGCCAATCACAGAGCGGAAGTCACATGTCCCATGCAGAGAAGAACCGCGACTTACAACTGGAAGTGGAAAAACTAAAGAGGGAGTTGCGACACGCAAAGAGGAAGCGGGCTTCCTCGTACTCTGAAGATGATCTTGATGATAAGCAGGACGTCTCTTATCAACGCAAGTCCAAGACACCAGCTAGCGAGTCCTACACCTATATAGATGAGTCCCATCGTAAAAGGGAGCGCAGGAGCCCATCACGCGAGGACGTGGAGAACGACGCCATGAACAGGGCTCTAAATCAGATATCTAGATCACCCTTCACGCGCAGGATAGAGGAGGCCAGACTCCCTCGGCGTTTTAACCAGCCAACGTTCACCGTCTACAATGGTAAAACTGACCCCGTGGAGCATGTGAGTCATTTTAACCAGAGGATGGCTGTCTACTCCAGAGATGAAGCTCTGATGTGCAAGGTTTTCCCTTCCAGTCTTGGGCCCGTTGCTATGAGATGGTTCGATGGTTTGAAGGCGGGCTCCATCAACTCCTTCAAAGAGCTCACTCAGGCATTCGGCTCCCGTTTTGTTACGTGCCGAAGAGTGGCCAGACCTCTCTCTTCCCTGCTATCCTTGTCCATGCAGGAAGGCGAGTCCTTGAAGGCATATTCAGACAGATATTGGGAGATGTTCAATGAGGTGGAGGGCAACAACGATGCAATGGCCCTCAGCACGTTCAAGCTTGGCCTCCCTACTGACCACGGTTTGAGGGGATCCCTATCTGGCAAACCAGTCACAAACGTGCGTCAACTAATGGACCGCATAGAGAAGTATAAGAGGGTTGAAGAAGATCAGCAGCAGGGCAAGGGAAAGGCTAAAATTGTCCCTCAGGAGAGGAGAGATTCGCGGTCGGACCGGTACAATTACAATAAACCGCGGAGGGATTTTGCCGGACAATCAGGATCGATGAATCCTCAATCGGTCAACAACGTGTTCAAAGAGCCAGTGCATCAGGTCCTGGAAAAAATTAAGAATGAATCATTCTTCAGATGGCCGAACAAGATGGTAGGAAACCCCGAGAGGCGCAACCACAATCTCTACTGCCAGTACCACCAAGACCATGGGCATACCACGGAAGATTGTAGGAGTCTGTGGGATCACCTGGACCAGTTGGTTCGCGATGGTAAACTGAAACATCTTCTGCACCCCTCCAGCGGCCGAGGGCAGACAGGCTCGGGGCCACGCAGGGACGACCCCTCAAAGCCACCGCTTGGGACTATAAACGTCGTCTTCGCAGCGCCGGGGAGAACAGGGTCCTGGCCTTTGAAAGTTATGTCAGTAGGCTGACCACCCGCAGGGGAGTCGAGCCGAGGACCGAAGAGAGCTAGGTCTGGTGCCCCGCTGGTTATGGGCTTCTCGGACGAGGACATGATCGGCACCATCCAGCCCCATGATGATGCACTAGTCATCACCCTCAGAATAGGAGGGTACGATGTAAAGAGGGTGATGGTGGACCAGGGCAGTGCCGTGGAAATAATGTACCCGGACCTCTACAAGGGGCTAGGCCTAAAACCCCAGGATCTGACGCCGTACGATTCCCCCCTATTCACCTTTGAAGGAAGGCCTGTCATCCCGAAAGGCCGGATACGTTTACCTGTGCAGTCCGACTCCGAGGTGGTGGAGCTGGATTTTATCGTCGTGGACGCATATTCTCCTTACACGGCACTTGTAGGCAGACCTTGGATTCACGCACTTGGGGCTGTCCCCTCTACTTTGCACCAGAAGGTCAAATATCCATCAGGTGGACAGATACATGAGATCCGAGGAGACCAGTCTGTTGCTAGACAATGCTTGGTAGCCGCCATTCAGCATGAGGCCCCAGCCGAGTCCTCGGACGTGGCTAGGGGGGATTTATAGCAACTACAGTCTCGGGGAGTGCCTTCTGAAGAATCGGATGAAAGCACTCGGTGTGAGGACCTGACGAAAGTGATCATTGGAGATGATCCTGACAGGTTCTTTCTAGTCGGATCTCAACTGCCTCTTCAAGAGAATGAGGAGCTAATAGAGTTCCTCAAGCGAAATCTCGATGTGTTTGCCTGGAGTGCTTACGAGGCCCCAGGTGTGGACCCGGAGTTTATATGCCATCACTTGAAGGTAAATCCATTGGTCACCCCCAAGCAGCAACCTATTCGGCGCCCATCCAAGGAACATGCCGACGCAGTGAGAGACGAGGTGGAAAAACTCAAAGCAGCTGGGGCTATCAAAGAGGTTTTTTATCCCGAATGGTTGGCGAATACCGTCGTGGTAAAGAAGAAGAGTGGGAAGTGGCGAGTATGCGTTGACTTCACGGATCTGAATAGGGCATGCCCCAAAGACCCGTTCCCTATGCCGAAGATCGATCAGCTGGTTGATGCCACTGTCGGCCACCCTCGGATGAGCTTCCTGGACGCCTTCCAAGGCTACCACCAGATACCATTAGCCCTGGAGGACCAGAAGAAAACTGCTTTTGTTACCCCTATTGGCAACTACCACTATAAAGTGATGCCGTTCGGCCTGAAGAACGCAGGAGCCACCTACCAGAGGATGATGACGAGGATGTTCGAGCCACAGCTGGGCAAGAACATCGAGATTTACATAGATGACATGGTGGTGAAGAGCAAAGTTATAGCCGAGCATGTGAAAGACCTTGAAAGTACCTTTGAGATTCTACGAAAATACAAGCTACGACTAAATGCCTCTAAGTGCTCGTTTGGGGTAGGGTCCGGCAAGTTCTTGGGATACATGGTCACCCACAGAGGAATTGAGGTCAACCCCGACCAGATAAAGGCCATCAACAACCTCCGAGCTCCTCGGAATCCCAAGGAGGTTCAAAAACTGACCGGAATGACTGCTGCCCTCAATCGGTTCATCTCTAGATCAGCAGACAGGTGTCGGCCCTTTTTCTCTCTGCTCAACAAGTGGAAGGGATTCGAATGGACTGAGGAGTGTGCTTTGGCGTTCCAGCAACTCAAGGATTATCTGGCTCGGCCACCAATCATGTCCAGTCCTGAACCAGACGAGGTACTGTTCGCCTACATCGCTGTAGCTCCCTATGCGGTGAGCCTGGTGCTGATACGGTCAGACTCTGGTGTACAAAGGCCCGTCTATTACGTAAGCAAGTCGCTGCATGAGGCTGAGATTCGTTACTTACCACTGGAGAAGGCTATCTTAGCAGTAGTGCTTGGCACACGGAAGCTACCTCATTATTTCCAAGCCCACACGGTGATCGTTCTCACACAACTCCCACTCAAAGCTATACTCCGAAGTGCTGATTACACTGGTCAGATTGCCAAGTGGGGTACAATCTTAGGGGTTTTCGATATAAGATATATGCCCCGCACATCTGTCAAGGGACAGGTCCTCGCAGATTTGGTGGCTGAGTTCACGGAGCCCCAGCTAGAAGAGGTAAAGCCCACGTCGGGCATGGATGAAAAATCAGTTGGCATGATCTCTCAACAGAATCCCTCCCATTGGGAAGTGTACGTCGATGGCGCGGCAAACCAAAGAGGTTCTGGAGTTGGGCTGGTATTGATATCCCCCGAGAAAATCATTATCGAGAAATCGTTAAGGCTGGACTTCTCGGCAACAAATAATGAAGCGGAGTATGAGGCCCTACTGATGGGGATGACTATGGTCCGTAGAATGGGTGGGAAGTCCGTGGAGTTGTTCTCGGACTCAAGATTGGTAGTAGGTCAAGTACAAGGCGAGTTCAAGGCCAAGGACGAAAGAATGCAGGGATACTTGGGTCGTGTTAAACATCTGCAATCAGAGTTCGAATTTTTCAGTTTGCTGCACATCCCCAGGAGTGGCAACTCACACGCTGACTCCTTGGCCACGCTAGCCACCTCTTCGGCACAAGACCTGCCGAGGGTCATCCTCGTCGAGGACCTGCACAGGCCTACCGAGACGAAGTCAGGGGGAGTCCAGGTTCACCAGATCAGGGCCGGGCCGTGCTGGATGGACCCTTTAATCAAATTTATCAAAGAGGATATATTGCCTGAAGAGAAGGGAGAAGCCGATAAAGTTCGGAGGAAGGCGACTAAGTTCTGGTTGTCCGAAGACCAGAAACTATACAAACGCTCCTATTCGGGACCATATTTGTTATGCGTGCATCCCGAGGCGACTGAGACATTGCTAGAAGAGCTGCACGAAGGAATTTGTGGGAGCCACACTGGAGGCAGGTCCTTGGCTCACCGAGCCCTCACCCAAGGCTATTGGTGGCCTAACATGCAGAAGGAGGCACACGAATACGTCAAAAAGTGCGATCAATGTCAGCGCTTCGCTCCAAACATTCACCAGCCAGGGGGAAACCTTAATCCACTATCTAGCCCATGGCCCTTTGCCCAGTGGGGCTTGGATATTGTGGGACCCTTCCCCAAAGCTGCAGGAAACAAGAAGTACCTCCTGGTCGGAACAGACTATTTCACCAAGTGGGTTGAAGCTGAGCCGCTAGCCAATATCAGAGACGTTGATGTGCAAAAGTTCGTGTGGAAGAACATTGTCACACGGTTTGGAGTTCCTCACACCCTCATCTCGGACAACGGTTTACAGTTCGACAGCAAGGCATTCAGGAATTACTGCAGTGAGCTGGGAATTACGAACAGATACTCCACTCCAGCCTATCCCCAGGGTAATGGCCAAGCAGAAGCTTCCAACAAGGTCATACTGAACGGCTTAAAGAAGAGGCTAGATGATGCAAAAGGCAAATGGGTAGAAGAGTTGCCACATGTGCTTTGGGCTTACAGAACTACGCCCCGCAGGTCTACTGGAGAGACCCCCTTCTCGATGACCTATGGGGCTGAAGCTGTCATTCCTCTGGAAACAGGGTTCCCAACACTTAGAACCAGCTCGTTTAGTCCGACCGGCAACAACGAACAACTAGAGAAGAGTTTGGACCTTATTGAGGAAAGAAGAGAGAATGCAATGGTTCGGCTGGCACACTACCAACAAAAGCTCAGACAAGGCTACGACGCTAACGTGAAGCTGAGGCCTTTAGAGCCTGGTGATCTGGTGCTGAGGAAAGTTGTGGGCACCGCGAAGAACCCAGCTTGGGGAAAATTAGGACCCAATTGGGAAGGACCATATCGTATCACTTCGGGCGCTGGTATTGGAGCATATTTCTTAGAGGACCTGGATAGTCATGTAATCCCTCGCCCTTGGAATGTAAATAACCTCAAGAGGTACTTCTATTAATCAAGTCTTCCCTTCAATTGATATACAAATTCGCTGCGTAAAGTTTTCTCTCAAGTGTTTAAACTTAAACCCAATCATGCCTGTAGTCCTCGGACCAGATGATTAGGGTTAGTTAACACTCATTCACCGCTTCCTCTCAAGTGTTTAAACTTAAATCCAATCATGCCTGTAGTCCTCGGACCAGATGATTAGGGTTAGTTAACACTCATTCACCGCTTTCTCTCAAGTGTTTAAACTTAAATCCAATCATGCCTGTAGTCCTCGGACCAGATGATTAGGGTTAGTTAACACTCATTCACCGCTTTCTCTCAAGTGTTTAAACTTAAATCCAATCATGCCTGTAGTCCTCGGACCAGATGATTAGGGTTAGTTAACACTCATTCGCCACCAGCTTAAGTGTTTAAACTTAAATCCAATCATGCCTGTAGTCCTCGGACCAGATGATTAGGGTTAGTTAACACCGTTAGCTCAAGTGTTTAAACTTAAATCCAATCATGCCTGTAGTCCTCGGACCAGATGATTAGGGTTAGTTAACACTCATTCACCGCTTTCTCTCAAGTGTTTAAACTTAAATCCAATCATGCCTGTAGTCCTCGGACCAGATGATTAGGGTTAGTTAACACTCATTCACCGCTTTCTCTCAAGTGTTTAAACTTAAATACAATCATGCCTGTAGTCCTCGGACCAGATGATTAGGATTAGTTAACACTCATTCGCCACCAGCTTAAGTGTTTAAACTTAAATCCAATCATGCCTGTAGTCCTCGGACCAGATGATTAGGGTTAGTTAACACCGTTAGCTCAAGTGTTTAAACTTAAATCCAATCATGCCTGTAGTCCTCGGACCAGATGATTTGGGTTAGTTAGCACTCAGTTACAGTTCTAGTGTTTAAACTTAAATCCAATCATGCCTGTAGTCCTCGGACCAGATGATTTGGGTTAGTTAGCACTCAGTTACAGTTCTAGTGTTTAAACTTAAATCCAATCACGCCTGTAGTCCTCGGACCAGATGATTTGGGTTAGTTAGCACTCAGTTACGGTTCTAGTGTTTAAACTTAAATCCAATCATGCGTGTAGTCCTCGGACCAGATGATTTGGGTTAGTTAGCACTCAGTTACGGTTCTATAGTGGTTAAACTTAAATCCAGTCATGCCTGTAGTCCTCGGAACAGATGACTAGGGTTAGTTAACACACCGGTGCGGTTCGTGGTTAAACTTAAATCCAGTCATGCCTGCAGTCCTCGGACCAGATGACTAGGGTTAGTTAACACTCAAGTACATTCAAATCCTGTCATCCTTGAACTAAACGACAGGTTAGTCAATACTCCCACGCGGCCAGTGTCACTGGGGCTTAGTGCTAAAACTCCTAATCGCGTTTAAATTGTTTCTAATTTATAAATGTCTCCCCTAGTTGTGTTTAGTTTGAAGCCGAGGAATGATAACTTATGTTTAACTTGGAAAGACATGCAAATCATCAATAACTCTTGCTTGGCCTATCCTTTCCAGTATTAATTTTGGTTACTTATACCATAAGTATGATGTATCAAGCAGATTTATTTGCATTATTTGGTTATAAGTGCAATGTACAGTTGTATGTGGCAGTAGTAATTAGTAAGACATGTATTTAAAACATCATAGACAAATAAGAATCTATTCCATTAATAAAAAGACAGTTTACAATTCTTCGGATAAAAAAAAAGAAAGCACAGGTGCAAAAGTAAAAGCCCTATACATCTATTCTTTTGCTGGAGGGGGCACGGGGTCCGCAACCTGGCCAATCCGAGCAGTTGCTTCAGGGGCTTGGTCCTTGGGCTCAGAAGGAATTTTCTCTTCGCCTGACCCTTGGCCTTTCTCTTTGGCTGGTTCAACTGGCTTATCCTTGCCGCCTGGCTGACCAGTTTCCTTGCTTGCACCAAGAGTGAGAGGAGGAGCGTGGCTGACCAAGATTGGCTCCGAAGCCTCTGGAAGCTGTGGAACAGGAGGGAGATCAGTTCCTGGGAGCTCTCGGATATCAGGATCATAGTATACGCTCCCAGGCAGCCTCAGCTCCGAGTCGGCAGGGACTCCAGCTGCATCCAGGGCTTTGCCCCAACTTATGTCGCAATAATCTCGGCTGACCGAGGCGAATTGCTCTAGAAGCTGGGACGTGGCCGTCTCTACCCCCAGCTGGTGAGCTGCCTTCTTTTCAGCCTCAACCGCCTCCTGGGCCAACTGGGCTTTCTCCTCGGCATATCGGACGCTGTCTTTGGCTTTTCGGAGTTCATCCCTTAGCCCATTTACCAGCTCCCTCTCAGTCTTCAGATTGGCCTCTGCCGCCTTTAGCAACTTACGCTGATCCTCAGCCTGCTTTCAGCATTCTTTATCCCAGCGTCAAGGCTTTTCTTCTGGCTGGTCATATCCGCGAGTTCCCCGGACAGACGGGCATAATCGTCCTTCATTTGGCCCAGAGATTTCTCCGCCTCGTCTCGGGAGCAGAACGCCGCCTGGGTTTCAAGGCGGTTCTTCTTGTCCCACTCCTCGGCTACGTAAATCTGCTGAGTGACCTGCATGATGGAAACTCCAAATGTCAGACGTAGAAGAATATGAGAAGCAAAAATCAGTGATTCAACTAATCGGACTGAGGTTACTTACGATGGCTAAATCCCTCTTGAGGGATCGAAAGAGCTCCGGCTGATTGAAGCGCCTGAAGGACTCCATGTCATGAGGGAGGAGAAGTGGTTGCTACAGGGCCTCAGCAACGTAGCCGGCCCTCCCTCCATCATAATTCCTGAGGGAGGTCTCCCAGAGGATTGGAGCGCCCTCCAACTCCAATTTTGGAGACCAAATCCGCGGTCCCCCTCCCCCTCGGCGCACATCTGCCACAGTGCCCTCGTCTCGGTTTTCAGTAGACGGAGCCCTGCGAGTTCGGTTGTCCTGTGCCACCTTTTGCTGCTTGGCCCCCTTGGTTGGTGGCACCTGTTTTTCCTCAACCTCAGTGTGGGGTCTCTTCTTCTGCAGTTTTGGCATGGGTTTCAAGTTTGGGTCAGGGATCTGGATAGGCACCGGAGGAAGTGTCACCACTGTTTTAGATGTCCCAGCATCTTTCGGGTCGGACTTTTTGCCTCTACCCTTCATCAAATTCCTCAGATCCATATCGTCGTCCGAGGAGTCTTCTAAATGAGTGGCTAACAAATTAAGATGGGCGCCTGACTGCTCGTAGGCTTCTTCCTCGGCGTCTGAGACCTCTACTACCTGGTTTACTCTTGAAGCTTCCCCCTCAAACCGAAATCCGTCTATTTGTTCTTCTAGCGAGGAAGTGGAAGAGCCAGCCCCCTCACCTTCAATCTCTTGTCCGAGGGGAACTTGCTGGAGTGGTTGGATAAGGGGAGGTATAGCCCGAGGGTTTGGATGGGGTGCCGGTGGAAGATCGTCTGGGGCCAAGAAACCTTTCCGACCGACGTCTATTCGTGCAAGGCGATTATCTCCCTGGACAATTGCGTTGCCGACCGGTTGAAAACCTTTTGGCTTCCCTGTGTATCCCAGAATGAGGGGAGCAGATCGTAGTTGCCCGTCCTCACTCACGAAGGTCTCCGACCTCAAAAGGTGATTGAGAGCGGCAATGTTCGTAAGGCTGAGCCGAGGAGAAACGTATCTCTTATCTGTTGCAAGTAAAAAAAAAAGTGGTTAGAAACTCAGAAATAGTGACCGAAGAGAAATCAAAAACAGTTAAAAGACGAGAACCCTAAGCCTATGGTCAGTGTGCCTAAATCTACAGGTCCCACCTGGCTTCCCATGCTTGGTGGGGCAACCATAGCCGTCATGCCATGCGCCCGAGACGATCACATAGTCGTCATTCATCCCTTTGTTGGATTTGGGAAGGCAGGAAATGAGCCTGACAACATCCGACCGGGATTTTAAGTAATACCCAGCGTCTTGCTGGCTGTGGCATTCGTACATATGTACTACGTCGAGCCAAGTGAGTCCCAATCCCATGTGAAGGTTAAGGTCCTCAATCGCTCCTAGGATCCTAAACATATTGGGCGCGCATTGCCAGGGAGTAAGTCTATGGTTCCGAAGGTAGCTAGTGGTGATGGGACCCATGGGGATTGTCATTCCCCCTTCTTTGAAGGCAATGAGGGGGATAACCACCTCTCCCACCTTCGGGTCTGTTAGTACCTTTTCAGGGGGGCAATACCTCACACCCACGTTAGGGGGTATGCGATACGCGGTCCTAAACGCTTCTAGTTGCTCAGGGCTATCCACCATATACTCGAGTTTTCCCATGGTGCTCAAGCGAAACGGCTGGCCGAAGAGAGAACTAAGTGATACGGTGAACGATGACTCACCAGGACTGAATCGGAGAGAAGGTTTCGGGCTCGTAGGAGGGAACGTGATGATTTTGGGGAGTCTGAGATCGGCGACGGAGAGATTTGGACGGAGTGGCACGTCTGTTCTTGCTGGAGCGTCTGAAGATTCGCAAAGTGAGGAAGAAGTAACTTCCTCAGAGGCTTTATACGGGGTCAAGCGAAGGGTCAGGGGCACTCCCGCCCAAATCCTGAAGAAAAAACTACAGCCGTTGGATCAATCAGTCACCGTTGGATTCGAAGGACAAAACGCCACCTGGTGCAGTTAATGCAGCGCCTTGGGAATAAGGAAACCGCAGCGGCATTAATGAGGCGTTTGTTCCCACGTTTACACACGTGCCAGCTCGGTTGTGCGTGTTTCCAAGCTCTTGCTCCGTGGCAAGTCAAAATCCTACTTTTTCTCCTCGGATGCGAGGGAAAAACTACAATTTCGAGGGGCTATTGTGGGGGGAGAAAAAGCCCAACCCAACGTATTGGGCCCAAGGCCCTATATGAGGAATACTGTTCGTCCGAGGAGATCAAGACACTCAGTCAGAGGCCCATGTGAAAGGAGAATGTCTGGAGATGAGTACGTGCACTGTCCGAGGAGATGTTCATATGTCCGAGGAGACCGATACCCTCGGACCCGACGAGGTTTTTGTCCGACACGTGTCAAGCGATCTGTTTGATAAGTGTTAAGGGAGAAAGGGAGCCTCGGACACACAAGAAGGTAACAGGAACAGAGAAATATCAAGGAGACAGACTTCAACCACCGCATTTAATGCACTGCACCTACCCTCCTGGCCGCATTTATGTGGAGAAGACCCCTGAACAGTGCATCCTCAGCTACCGCCACTCAGACAGGGCTAAAGGGGGAGTGTGATGGGACATGCACTCAAGTGGACGCCCAGATGGTGAACAAGTGGACGGTGGAGATGGAGAAAGACAGTACTATATAAGAGAGAGAGGTCTCTGATAGAGGGGGATCGAAAAATAAGAGAGAGAGAAGAGCATATTATTTTACTGTAGCTCCAGCATTTGTAACCTAAGTTCATCAATGAAAATCACCTCCTCGGACGAGACATTCACCACTGTCCGAGCACATATTAATTCAAGTTTTCCTGTCATCATTGCCGTTTAATACTGTTATTTTCATTGTTAGCCTAGCTCTTTCACCCACTCTCTACAAATTTATTGTTTTGGGTTCAGTGGGCTCCAAATCCACATCTTCTTGGGCTTGGGCTGCAGAATCTGACCCTACACTTCTTATAAACAAATTTGAAAGTTAAGCCATAGAGAGTATTTCAAACTACATGAAATTATTATATGTACAAAAACTAATCAACATGACACGTGGATAAAAAAGAGGGGGAATCATAAATAATATCGGTTGTTATTGATTAGAATTTTAATTCTATTAGGAGTTATTATGAAGCACCATACCTTTATGTTTAGCATAAATCTACCTAAATTTTCTAATTTTCCAAAAAGAAATTACAATGCACTAAGACATGCAAATCTAAATATTAGAAACTAAAACAAAGTGAAGATAGAGATCAGGGTTAATTTACCTGATTGGCACATTCAATACCAAAATGAAGAAGCAAACTACGAACAATAAGCATACAAACCCTTTAGGCAAAACCATTGATAAATGCACCAAATATTCTAACCCAAAGCATCGTAGTGTCCCACTTCCATATCTATATAGAAATAACACCAATTATATAAGAAAAAATAGAGAAGGGTTGCAATACTTGTAGTATGTTACCTGAAATTTGGAGATCATAGCCTAAAATTGAATCGCTCGTAATTGCAAGCATGTTATTAAGAGTTATGACTTTGGCAATAAGTTTTCATGGATGATTGAAAATGCCTCCTTTAACATTAACATAAGATGAGAATTGAGTAGTAATACCTTTTGGCGAGGTCTTGCATGCCGAAAGTGCATTCTTTCTTGGGCTATTCTTGTGAACAACAATTTGTATAATGTGTAAAATCAATAAAAAAAATAATTTGTATACCTTATGTAAAACAAAGCAAAGATCAAATTGAAAACATGAAAAATTTTATATAAAAATATGTCTCATTATAAAATAAAAATCACTTTAAAAAAAAGGCTAACTTGAAAAGAAAATAAAATTCACACATCCATTAGCATCGTTGAAGCTTTCATTACTCACCTAGCATCGTGATTGAAGTTTTATTATTTCATTCAAGGTCACACCTATATTATATAGATGTTAGATACTTCATATAGAAATTTGATTGAAAGAAGGCCTCCAACTCTTCATGCCTAATTTTTTTAAAGAATTGTAAGTCTATTCATAATTCCTTTTATGCACAAATACTCTTTTACTGTTTTCGTGGTGTGAGTGGGCAGATGTTTATGATTATAATTTTGTGATATGGATTACATCTTGTAGGATTATAATTTTTGTTAAATCTTATCCCTTAATCAAGAGTTTTGTAGCTTGATATTCTAATAAAATATTATTTATTTATTTAATAATAATAATTAATATATAAAATGTAGGTTGCAACTTGAGGAAAATAAAAACAATGAAAACGTGGGTAAGATTTAAATTTAGAAAAATTTTAAAATAAACTTTTAGTTAGAGTAGAATTAAAATTCTAAAATTTAGATGATAAAATTTTATTTGAATTAAATTTTTGTATGTTAAATACTATCCCTTAATTTAAGAAATATATCCTAACAAATAAAAATAATAATGTTGATATAATTATATTTCAACACTACATGTAAAAAATAAGGATTAGATAGATTAGATGAAGAATTTGAATTGTAATCAAATTAAGATTTTTATCAACTTAGAAATTATAGTAGAAGAAAAATTATATATATTTTTTCTTAAAATCTAAAAAAATTTCTGCAATTTGGTGAACCCTCTTGACGTAACTACGGCTTCTAAGCTCAACTTTTATTATATAGTATATGATATTGATTGATTAATTAAGTTACTAATAAGTGCAGTAATTTCTTAGTGTCAAGGTACAGTAATTTGTCAAACTGCTCTAATAGAATTAATCTTGTCCTACATAGAGACATAAAATTCTCAGATTTTGGTTACTATCTAATAATCTATCTCCAAATTCCTTAAACAACAATAAGTCTAAGTTTTTTAAATCAAAAAAGAAAAAAAAAATTATACGTTTTCTTGTGTTTCATAGTGACCTTGAAGATGAGCTAGAAAATGTATTGTGGGGTTTGGAATGTGCAAAAAAATTAATAACATTTCTTATATGGTTCATAACATGCATATTGTGTAAACCAATTACATAATCGATATAATATAAAAAAATTTAAAAATCAACAAAAATTCGCACAATTCCAAACACACCAAAATGCTTTTTATCACCAAACTTCTTCATATTATTTCTTATATTGATTCTCCACTTTTTTGCAGCTCCCTTGAATCAATGGGGAAGAGAAAAGATGGGCATTTTTCTATCCAAACAATGACCTCCTCTTTCTTTTTTGCAGCACTAGCTGAAACTAGTGCAGCACGATTACATCGTAAATGAATACTAGAAAAAGAAATAAAATCAAAACTTTCACTAATTAAAATAATGTTTTCCAGAATCCATGTAGCCTCAAGAGAGCAAATTCTGTCCGAGTTAATAAAATCCACAAGTTCAACGAAATTGCATTCCACTTCCACTTTTGAAAAACTAATACTTTGGCAGAAAAGTAAAGCTTTCCTTATTATAAAAGCTGCTGTGCATAGGGGGTTTAAGCTCTTCTCTAGTCGGTCAAAGGATGCAGCAAGCACTTCACCCTTATTGTTGCAAATAATAAGACCAAAATCCACTGATGTAAACTTCTTTGACTGAAAATAGACACGTCCAACTTGTGAATAGAATCTGTCTGAGGAGGCTTCCAAGTTGCTGTTGGAATCACATTCATCTGCGCATTTTTCTGCTGCACTTCCATGCAATCTAATCTATATACCTCTGCCCGAGTCCATAAATCCTTGTGAACAGGGGCGTAGCCAGGATTTTTTACATGGGGGGGCCGATTTTCGACGACGATGATTATCATCGTTGTATGGATAGTCTATATATTTAGGTTGATATGGACCTTCTTTGAGATAAGCTCGTTGGATTTCATCTTGTTTGTTGATAGGAAATTCACATATTTGTTTACGTGATCCTGGATCACGATCTCTCTCTTTAGATTGAATTCTTGAACATTTGGAGGGATGTTAATCAGGCATTGAAGTATCAACATTTATTTCTACAACCACAAGTGTCCTAAATTTTGAATTGCTAACATCTTTTTTCTTTAAAAATGCATCAATTGTTTTTCGTTTGCTCATAATTCTTTTAGCTTTAAGAATATGACTCAAAAATTAACCTGAAAAGAACTTAAAAAATAAAATCTTAATTAGAAATTTTTACTTAATTATATGGATGTTATTCATACTCAAGAAAAAAAAAAAAAATTCCACTATAATTTAAACAGTCAACCCATCATCATTCCTATTATTCAAATTTTCCTGTATTTTAATTTTTTTAAATTAAGAATAACCTCTCAAACAAAAGCAAAAATTAAACACACAAGTACACAATATAAACCAAACAATTTAACAACACCCATTGTCACATGATATCTAACTAATTAAAAATACTTAATAAATCAAAAAAAATTTACCCAAGAAACTTTATCTTCACAAAGTGCAAACTTTATCTTCCCTTCAAGATTCATCACAAACAACCTCCCCATGCCCATGCCTTCAACCATATATTTCTCTAAAAATCTATGAAAAATTAAAGAGCATGTAAATATTTAAGTGTAGATAGTTGAGAAAAAAAAAACACTAAAAAGAGATGAAGCGGAAACTGAAAACTTACCCTCTGGCTACGCCCCTGCTCTGAATGATTTATTTTAAGAAAGCAAGAAGAAAGAAAATAATGGTCATTTTTTTTTTTTTTTTTGGGATCGTGAGGACTAAGTTTGAGAGGAGGGCTGAGCTAAGCAGTAAAAAGAGTCTAAAGAGATGAAGGTCTAGTGCTTAAATAAGAGAAGAAAACTCACCAGGTAGTCACCAAGTTCCAAATCCTGAAATTTGACAATAAAATATGTTAAGTGATTTGTTTTAGAAAGCAAGAAGAAAGAAAAAATTGGTTAGAAATTTTTTTTTATTATTTTTTTTTTCGGACCAGAGGACTGATGCTGAGTTTTGGGGGCTGGTAGGCGGTACCAGTAGAAAGTGAAAGTGTATCACAGAAGACCAAAAAAAAAAAAAAAAAGTAAAGAGAATAGGGATTTCGTGGGTGGGTTTTTGAGATGGAGAAAGTGAAATTTTATTGTTTTTGTGTTTGGATTTTGAGTATTTAAATGTAAGTGGGCCAGTTTTTTGTTTTATTTGGAGTATAAGAGGCCTAAAACTAAAGCTGGGAGACTAGAGGCCTAAAACTAAAGCTGTGAGAGTAGAGGCCTAAATCTAAAAGCTTTTAGCTGGGAGAATAGAAGCCTAAAACTAAAGAGAGAATAGAGGAGATATAGGGGGGCCAGATGTCAAACATTGGGGGGGCCAATCAATTTTCTTACATAGTCTAATGGATATTTTTTTTTTTTTTTTTGCAGGGGCCACGGCCCCACAAGGGACAACGTGGCTCCACCCCTGGGTTCAAGGTTTCATCTTAGTAGAGTCAAGCTCTTTTTTTTTTTTTTTTGGTTAAATAGTCAAGCTTTCTCTTCTCTTTTAGGAATGGTTAGCATGACTTGGTCATAAAATACTAGGCAAAGCGCAATAAAAATATTGAAGATATATAAATATCAAATTAATGTGCTGGCATTAGAAGTAGTTTTAGCTAAGGATATATTGTGGCAAAAAAAAAAAATCTTAACCAAATATATATATATATATATATATATATATATAACCGAAAAAAACAAATCTTAACCAAAAGAATCAATAAGTCCTGGTATTACTCTATGACTTTTTTTTTTTTTTTAAATTTATGGACATATATGACATGTTATCTATATATAAAACTAAAACCTCTGAAACTCTCACAATTTTCTACGTCATCATTATTTTCTTTTTGTTTTTATTTTAGATTCTTTTTACTTAATATGATAAAGCTTACTCATTTGCATTAGCTCAACACTTTCTATTAAGTTGCATTTAACACGAGCACGCCAGAAATTTTTTGAAGGGCCAAACTAAAATAACAAGACAAAATTCTATATAAATATATATATATATATATATATATATATAATTAACGTTAACTCAATAAAGTTGTACTCTTCTCTCTTTCACGGTTATGATCTTGAACTAAATTTTTTAGTAATATTTTTTTCGACATATATAGTTAAACAATTACTCAAAAACTCATTCCCATATATATTATTGTTATTTATGATCATGTTCAATGAAAGTGATATCTATTTTTTTAAGTTCACATCTTTTAACTTATTTCAGTATTTTTAAACAATAGCCTCCAAATTTTGAACTTTTTTTATATAAAAAATATGCATAAATTGTGAATGATTTCCTTCATTGAATTACTCATTCTTTTATCTTACTCATAAATACTACTTGATGGAGTATAAATATGTAATAAAAAAAAACATATAACAATTACAAACTTTAATTACTTAAACCAATTTCAAATAAACAAACACTCAACAGATGGAAACTACTGTTATTAAATTTAAATATGACATAAAATAATAGAACATAAAAAGGCTTATAAATTTTAAATTTGACATAAAATAGTAGAACATAAAAAGGGCAAGCTGCATGTGAACCACTAATAAAATATATAATAAGCACAAAGTATATAAAATATAATAAATAAATGTCACTAACAGTGTAGTAGTTCAGTAGTTGTGTACTGTGGTACACTTCTTGGCATCATCTACCAGACTACTACAGTACTACTTCATCAAAGGGAAGATTTCGTTATATTAAAAAAAAAAAAATTTAATCTTTTTGTATTTAAAGGAATCCTGATTTCATGGGATTGATTTTTTTTTTCCCCCTCTGTTTAGCTGATTTGGGAATTTGAAATAGATTTTCTGGTGTTTGGACTTGGAGGATTTTTGGGTCTTTGTATCAATTGGATTTTATTTTATTCTCTTTTTTCGGGAGGTTTTGTTGAGGAAATTTAAGATTTAAATGTTAGCAAAGTAAATTTTCAAATGTTCAAAACCCCTTTAAATTGCACAGATTCATAATTTAAATATGTAGCAGATTTGTGGTTGTTTGGTCATGGTAATAATGACTGTGTGTGTGATGAAGTGGCTTTAATTAATTATTTCGTTTGGAGTGTGATGTGGCTTAACTTATTTGTGTATAACTCACACGCCATATATGAATTAAGGCGTGTGTTGCCATGTGCTCACCGCATGTATTACATTCTTAAGCACACGCCTCAATTCAACAAATGGTAAAGCTTCCTAATTCGCTAGGTAACTTCTTCAAATATTCACTCCTTAAATACCGCCCCACCTTACTACTACTGTTATATACAAAGCTAGTCATAGTGAATTATCACTCTCACTCTGATCACTCTCAGTCATTATCTCTAGCAAACAATGGCAGCATTATTCACTAAGTTCCATGCATTCTTTCTTTTCCTCCTCCTTCTATCTTTCGCATTACAAGTAGTTTCCAGTGAGGATTCTTGTGTGACAGAATCTACACATGGTTGTCACGACAAATCCAAGGCGTTAAAACTCAATCTCATTGCTATTGCTGCCATTTTAATCTTTAGCATGATTGGTGTGTGCCTTCCACTATTCACACAATCCTTTCCAGCTCTTAACCCTGATTCCAAAGCATTTTCTATCATCAAAGCATTTGCCTCTGGTGTCATTCTCGCTACTGGCTACATGCATGTTTTGCCTGATTCCTTCGCTTGCTTACAGTCCGACTGTTTGCCTCGTCACCCTTGGAAAAAATTTCCATTTTCAACATTTGTGGCCATGGTATCTGCCTTGTTAACCCTAATGCTAGACTCACTTGCAATGTCTTATCACACTGCCAAACCTAAAGCTCATGCGGATTTTGGAAGCAGCAGTGATTTGAAAAAGTCAGCAGCCACCACTGAATTACACACTACTGCTGGGAATGGCGAATTGGTGCACAATGATAGTCATTCCAAATTGTTAAGGCATCGTGTTGTCGCTCAGGTATATATATACATTTGTTAATATATACCAACATCAAGTTTTTTTTTTAATGTAATTACCTTTTTAGCTTCGACTTTGCTCCATTTCATTAATTCATTAATTCATTTGTGTAAGAATTTAAAACTCCGATATACATATAGTCATTCTTAGCCTTAATATATGAATGCAGGTTTTAGAAGTGGGAATTGTGGTGCACTCGGTGGTGATTGGGCTCTCATTGGGTGCCTCACATAATCCATGCATGATCAGACCACTCATTATTGCTATGTGCTTCCATCAACTCTTTGAAGGAATGGGTCTAGGAGGATGCATACTACAGGTTAATTTTGATAATCCGTACACTACTAATTATTATTATTTTTTTCATCCAAAACATACAATTACATGGTTTCTAACATGCATTATATAAATACATGATAGGCCGATTATAAATTGAAGATGAACATGATAATGGTGTTCTTTTTCTCGATTACAACACCATTTGGCATCGCTCTAGGGCTGTGCCTATCAAACATTTATAGTGAGAACAGCCCAATAGCTCTTATTGTGGTGGGAGTATTGGACGCAGCATCAGCGGGTATATTAAATTATATGGCGTTGGTCAATCTCCTTGCCGTTGATTTCATGGGGTCCAAGTTGCAACAAAACGTAACGCTTCAAATGGTAGCTTTTCTTGCTGTTCTTCTTGGTGCTGGAGGCATGTCCTTGTTGGCAAAATGGGCTTAAAAAGGGTAGTGTGACTGTGAAGCACAAAACCATTTTTTTTTTTGGTTAAATTTATTTAGTTGTTTTTGTCAACTTGAACTTCATCTTTTATGGAAATAAAAGCTTCTATTTTGAAGTATCTTCAAATATTTACTTTTAACATCTCTCTTCCATAAGGTGATTCTCCCTGAAAATAAAATAGTAAAAATAGTAAAATAGTAAAATACAAGAAGAAATTACACAATGTCTCCTATGGCTTGGGTTTGTTTCGTTAATCTCCATTTAAAGGTTTTTTTTTTTTTTTCCTTTTTTTGTTGTTGTAATGAATTCAAGTTATTTTGATAAATTTGCTAAGATTTGATTTGTGCAAAGTTATTGGTTTGAGTTTAGGTTTCAAATGTGCATGTGCACAAATTATGGCATTAGGCAATAATTATAAATTTTGTGTTCCACTTTATGTAGCAGCAATTATTATTTGTCATGTATTTATTTGATTTTGTTTATAAAATAACTAAAGTTTAAAATGGAAAAAAAAAATCAATTACAAAAAATAAGACAAATAATTTTTTTTTTTTTTTTTGTTGAGAAAGTCAAATAATTTGTATTAGTCTAACAATATGTAATTGAATTAGTAGGGATTGTCAATCATTTTCATACTGTTGTCCATGGGGATAAGCGAATAGGTTGTCTTGATAGCCTAAGAAAGACCATGTTGGCAAGGTTGACCCATTAATTGTCAATTTTCTTGATAATTTTTTTTTTGGTAATAGTAATAAACTCATCTATAATTTGGCTCAAAATCACTTTAACTATTTGTGATTTAAAAAATATCACATTGCTCACTTGAGGCATGCTCCGTTTGTCTGCTGTAACCTATCTCTATTGAAAATAGAGACAAATATGTATTTTTGTTCTAATTTTATGTCTCTCTCATCCCAAAACATACAAAATCAAGGAAAAGAAGATCCATAACTGTTATTTGGTAATTAGCCCTTTCTTTTTCATTGTCATTGTGACAATACATGATGAAACATTCATTCAATAATCAAGTGAATGGAGCACCAGAATGTCTACAATAAACTTATAACAAAAGGAATAATCTCAAAACATGACGATAAATTCATCCAATAAAGCAATTGTATAGAGCACCAATATAGGTTCTACGTACTCCAATATCTTCCAAAGTTGTTAACAGATGCATTTCAATTGTCAAATTGATCCCGTAGCAGTCATTCTTGAATCATATTCTGATATTGATTCAGAATTTCTTTTTATTTATTGCTTTACGTAAAAGACTATCTTAAGTATCAACTACTTTTTTTTTTTTTTTTGAGAGAAAGTATCAACTACTTCATAATACAAGATACAACTTCTACAACTCTGGTGCACCACGTTACCTTCTCTGTTTCATATTCTAATTAGTATTTTATATAAACGCATGTAATAGCACACACTTCTTTTCTAAAGTACTCCTTTTCAACCAAGAGACATATTCCCTTTTTAATGTTTTATTATTTGGTGACTGCGAATGATTTGAAAGAAAATGAATTTAAGTGGTCCGTATGACATAAAGATTTGATTCTATTTCTAGCTATCTCAAGAAGCCTTTTTGGTTTGTTTTTCCTTTTGCCAAGAATGACAAGAGAGGATGCAACGAAGTTTAAACTTAGTTTATTGACCTTATCCTTCTTTATTATTCAATGAAAGTGAACGGAGACTTAAGGGTGTTTGGCTTTCTTTCTTTATCTAAGAAATCATAATGATGTGTGTTCTAATTAGCTCAATTGGTAAAGTCTCTTATAATTGAATAAAAGATTTGGGATTCAATTCCTGTTTATACCAAAAACCAATTGGTATCTTATAATAAATAGCAAAAAATCACAAAAATGGATGTCATAAGTCGAAACTCTATAAAGAAAAAAAAAAAATTTACGGCGATTGAGGTGGTTTGTGATATAAGAAAGCATTAAAAATAGACAGGAGTATCTCACACTCCACAAAGGAAACAAGACTCATCTCACTAATTACTAATTACTCTTTTCACAACCCTAATAAATTTCATCAACATGCTTATTGGAAGAAAATATGGAATGTTAAAAAAAAAAATTTTCCCATTTTTTTCAAACCAGAAAGTGAGCTTGGTCCGTATAGCAGAAGGAAGAAGAAAATAAAAAATTTAAGGGATCACATCAGCCTTACATTAATAGTGAAACTGAAAGGGGTTGTGTGTTAGGTGAAACTGATACACGATAGATATATTTTTTGTTGGGTTGGGCTTGTGTTCAGTGACCAGTTCCACTAGACACGTTAAAATGTGGACATGTGTCTGTATCTTAATGTGTCCAGTGAAACTGGCCATTAGACACAAGCTTCTCCCTTTTTTGTTTTCATGAGTTGTCTTGCTTTACTTAAATATGGCATCAATCTCAAACTCAATGGTCTCACATGTCTTCCAAGCTCTTTTGCCTTCCGATCCACAAGCTCATTTGTTTGCTCCTATGTATTGAGCTTGGTCCATACAGCAGAAGGAAGAAGAAAATGACACAAAAAAATGGTCCTCTTGCTAATTGGTATTGGGCTTGGTGTTTTAGCTGATTTATCACTTTTCATTTTGCCTTCAATACACATAATGGGTTTGGGCTAAATTTCATGAGCCATATGAATGTGTTAAAGATTAGAAAATCTCAAAGGAAGCTGTGTTCCATCTTATATTGAAAGAGACGGATGACATTATATTGATGATTAGGTTAATAACATTAGGGGGATATGGAAAGCCTCACCCCACAGTTTTGTCACGAAGTGTTCCATCTTATATTGAAAGAGACGGATGACATTATATTGATGATTAGGTTAATAACATTAGGGGGATATGGTAAGCCTCACCCCACAGTTTTGTCATGAATGAAACTCCATTTTAACGTATATAATTGTCATTGGGACACCTACTTGGAAGTTGGAACCAACCTGTCTTTGGCTTAAATGAAGAAGTTCTTAGTTCTACCGTACAAGGAAGGGTCGCAATCGTTTTGTTAATATCTTCTAGGAAAAAGTTTAGCTCACAGAATTTTTCACAATTTTTTGTTATAATTATTGTTCGGATTACACGTGTGAGTAAAATCTCACATTAAATAATGATTAATGATGAAAAGAATGAGTAGTTAATATAACATAACATAATTGAGCACATACCTATTAGGCTTAGGCCTTTTGGGTTAAAATTTGTCACTATATGTTATATTAATTATTCAAAAAAGCTCCTCAATGTACTTATCTCCCAAAAAAGTGGCATCAAAGCCCATGGTGGTGTGGTGTAAAGGTGGCAATGTTATGGAGGTTCCAATGGTGCCTGACAATAATAAAGTGCGAGGTTCCCATGGAGGATAAAAGACATGTAAGTTGATGCGTGGAGGCCCATAGATGATGCACTAGTGAAGGAAAAAGCCCATTAGGCAAAGAGGGGCGAGTAGGACTTGTTCATGACCCATGGAGAGGTCTTGAAACCCACTGAAAGGTAGAGACTATAAGGAGGAGATTGTTAGGTATACACATGTGAGTGAAACCCCACATTGAATAGTGATGAGAAAAATGAGTAGTTAATATAACATAATTGAGCACATACCCATTGCCAACTTAAGCTTTTTGGATTAAAGTGTCTCTATATGTTATATTAATTATTCAAGGAAGCTCTCCAAAGTGCTTATCTTTGATGAAGAAAAAATAAATGATGATTAATCACTCATAGTCTTCCAAGTCAAAATTTAAGGGATCATATCAGCCTTACATTAATAGTAAAACTGACAGGGGTTGTGTGTTAAGAGAAACTGATACACGATAGATATATTTTTTGTTGGGTTGGGCTTGTGTTCAGTGGCCAGTCTCACTGGACACGTTGAAATGTGGACACGTGTCCAATTTTGAATACGTGTCTGTATTCTAATGTGTTTAGTGGAACTGGCCATTAGACACAAGCTTCTCCCTTTTTTGTTTTCATGAGTTGTCTTGCTTTACTTAAAATATGGCATCAATCTCAAACTCAATGGTCTCACATGTCTTCCAAGCTCTTTTGCCTTCCGATCCACAAGCTCATTTGTTTTTGCTCCTATGTATTGAGCTTGGTCCATACAGCAGAAGGAAGAAGAAAATGACACAAAAAAATGGTCCTCTTGCTAATTGGTATTGGGCTTGGTGTTTTAGCTGATTTATCACTTTTCATTTTGCCTTCAATACACATAATGGGTTTGGGCTAAATTTCATGAGCCATATGAATGTGTTATAGGCCTTTGGTTGTGCCAAAATTAATTGTTCTCAACCATAGGCATAGGTGAAAAATCACTACCCTAGCAAGACAATCAGAACAGATTCACATGGAACACATACCACTACAAACCAAATCATGAAAAAACAAAGGAAGTTTAACAAAAAAATTTCTTCTTTTTATATTCTTTACGTTTGACAAGATAGAGAGTTCATTTCTGTCATTTTCGTTACATTATAAGGAACCAACAGCAAGGGCCTATGGAGTCAATGCAGTACTGATACTTTGCCACTTTTTCTTTATAGATACATGAAGAAACACTGATTCATTGAAAGACCGACCTCCAAAGAAAAATCCCTTTTTGGATTATATGGGGAGGGAGGGGTAGCTCTTAATTATGAAACAACACGATGAGTTGGTGGGACATGAAAATGTGACACAAACTTTTACCATTTGTCTGTATTCTAAAGGACATAAAAAACTTGATGAGACAGACACTCACAAACCAAAACCCAACCCCACTGCTTAAATTTTGCAGATTATGATCTTTCTCTCTCAATGAGTCATGGCCTTTGTGGGTTACCATTCCCCAGTACCCAAAATTAGTACTACACCAAATCCACGCCGGTCTATTTGTCCCAATTTGTCGGCAATGCAAGTAAGCCATAGGACCCAATTATCAATTATGCTGCTTTGTGACTGGTAGTACTCAACGATCCTGAGAGTAAAATGCTAAGGGTAAGGTGGGGGCAACCTCACATGTCATTCACAAAAAGCAAAGTGTATGCAGTGTGACGCGTAATCTTGGACACCAATATGTGTGATTGAAAGTAACTTCATATTTTATCAAAATAAGTATTTATCATTACAAAAAAGATCATGCTACACCCTTATTAAATGATTTTTCTTTTGTAATAAAACCTACATGTTTATGTTATAATAGCTCAAGTAAACACATTTAAAAAAAATTAGAATTAATTTGGGGAGAATATTATTTATTAGATGTAAGGTAGTGACATATTGGTGTGCATGCCCGTGTGTGAGTCCAATTAACTCTCAAATAAACGAAGTAGTGAAAAGTGAGATAATTGTACTTCCAAGTGAATGTCAATTAAACACAAAAATATGGCATATGGAGATAAAAGATAGCCGTGTACTATACTTCACAAAGATTAGAAAATCTCAAAGGAAGCTGTGTTCCATCTTATATTGAAATAGACGGATGACATTATATTGATGATTAGGTTAATAACATTAGGGGGATATGGTAAGCCTCACCCCACAGTTTTGTCACGAAGTGTTCCATCTTATATTGAAAGAGACGGATGACATTATATTGATGATTAAGTTGATAACATTAGGGGGATATGGTAAGCCTCACCCCACAGTTTTGTCACGAATGAAACTCCATTTTAACGTATATAATTGTCATTGGGACACCTACTTGGAAGTTGGAACCAACCTATCTTTGGCTTAAATGAATAAGTTCTTAGTTCTACCGTACAAGGAAGGGTCGCAATCATTTTGTTAATATCTTCTAGGATAAAGTTTAGATCACAGAATTTTTCACAATTTTTTGTTATAATTATTGTTCAGAATACACGTGTGAGTAAAGTCTCACATTAAGTAATGATTAATAATGAAAAGAATGAGTAGTTAATATAACATAACATAATTAAGCACATACCTATTGGGCTTAGGCCTTTTAGGTTAAAATGTGTCTCTATATGTTATATTAATTATTCAAAAAAACTTCCCAAGGTGCTTGTCTCCCAAACAAGTGGCATCAGAACCCATGGTGGTGTGGGGTAAAGGTGGCAATGTTATGAAGGTTCCAATGGTGCCAGACAACAATAAGGTGCGAGGTTCCCATGGAGGATAAAAGACATGTGGGTTGATGTGTGGAGACCCATAGATGATGCACTAGTGAAGGAAAAAACCCATTAGGTAAGGGGAGCAAATATGACTTGTTTATGACCTATGGAGAGGTCTTGAAGCCCATTGAGAGGTAGAGATTATGAGGGGGGATTGTTGGGTATACACATGTGAGTGAAACTCCACATTGAATAATGATGAGAAAAATGAGTAGTTAATATAATATAATTGAACACATACCCGTTGGACTTAAGATTTTTGGATTAAAGTGTCTCTATATGTTATATTAATTATTCAAAGAAGTTCTCCGAAGTGCTTATCTTCCCAACAACTATAACATGACAGTGTGTGATTGATGAAGAAAAAATAATAGGTCTATATGCAAATGATGGTTAACCACTCATAGTCTTCCAAGTCAAAATTGTGATAAAAAATTATAAAATAATTTGTGGTCTCATAAGTCATAACTATTCTATTTTCTAGACCAGTTATATAAACTAATAGGTCAAAAGCTAGTGTTTATAAAAAAAAAAGAAGGTCAAAACCTAGTATAGGATCCCAGGTGAGTGATTTTGGGACGAGCACCTAAATGGTGGTGCACCATTCTCGAGAATCTCGACAACTCGAACCTCTTTAAAAAAACATCTCTAATTGATGAACTCATTTGGTGGCCAATTACATAGTATTGTTGCAAAATAACCTATCAATCCTTACTAATCTAGCCTAGAGACTCTGAAAAGGCCCTAAATTGGTTTGGGCACAAGTACCGAACATAAATTTTTTTAATTAGAACTTGAGTTTGGATGCCACCGTCCATCCCAGAAAGCTATCTCGGCGGGAACTGAGATCCTAAAATAAGTCTAAGATGGAGAGTACCTAAGGAGAAAACACATCATCTTTGGATATAGTTTAGCTCCCAAACCAATTTCGAGTTATTTTTTCCCAATCTAACGTGGCATGTTACAAGACTATTCATATATATTATTTGTAAAGACAATAGTTAGAGCATCCGCAGCCGGTTTCTATATCCTATCCTATTTTACCACCTCAAAAAACAACTTTATCAATTATACAATACAATTTTCTAATTCTCCAACATCCCAAATTTTATATCTCAATTCTACTCATTAAAATAATATTTCTACCGCAATAAAATATTAATATCTCACAATTATCACTGTACAATACAACACATTATTTATTCATTTTTTATTCTTTTTCTCTTTCTTTCTGTTCAAGAACCACCATCATCGCCGCCACCACCGCTGCACACCACCACAACCACCGGCAACCAATAATCTACCATCAACACTCAAAAAAAAATCCAGAGAAAAGACCAGAACACTACCCTCCGTCCATCAAAACCACCACCACCACCCTCTCCGCCCATCAACACCACACAAAAAAAAAAAAAAAAAAAAAAAACCAGAGAAATGACCAGAACACTGCCCTCCGTCCATCAAAACCACCACCACCACCCTCTCCGGCCATCAACACCACACAAAAAAAAAAAAAAAAAAAAAAAAAACACAGCAACCCACGGTCAAAAACCAGACCCACCACCGCCGAAGCTCGAAGGAAGCTTGAAGGAAGTTGATTTGTTGACCCACCACCGATCTAGAGAGTTGCCGGAGAAGGAAGAACACGGAGACCCACCACCGATCTAGAAACCACCGCCGATCTCGAGACCCACCACTATCTAGATTTGGTACAACGCCGATCAACACCGATCCTCTCCGATCATGGTACAACGCGGATCCTCTCCGATCGTGGTAGACGATCCTCTCCGATCGTGGTAGACATGAGAGCAGAAATAAAGAGATGGTACTGCAGAAATAACCGGGAAGAGAGAGCAGAAATAAAGAGAGAAGGAAGAGAGAAATGAGAGAGGAGAGAGAATTACCCGGTTAAAATGAGGGAGGAGAGAGAAATGAATGCATTAAAATATAATTTTTTTTTATAAGATTGAGCTACAGTACCATCTTACATTTGAGATGGTACTGTAGCAAAATCTCAAAAAAAAATTGGCATATGACATATGCCCTCCCAGTTGCTGAGCAGTTTTGGGGCTTAAATGCCAAATATTCTTAAGATTTGGCATTTGCAAGCCCCATTGCTAATGCTCTTATCTGATATAATTTGCAAACCCAATCCAATCTGATTTGAGACTTATCATTTATAGAGTTATACAACTTTATAAATTCAAATACAAAGGAAGTTCAAAATATAAATAACTCTACCCTATCCTATCTTATCATATCTCAATCTAAAACTCTTGTTACAATTCAAATCAAAAACTGAAATATTTATCTACAGCTGCTACACGGATCTGATTTAAATTTGAATTTATGCAGCTACATCACAGCTACACGGCACCATTATTTTGGGCTGGCAATCTTATCCTTAACATTATTAAAACGAGTCATACCATACATTTAAAAAGTCATGCAACTAAAATCATACATGGACAATAATATTATAAATTCCCACATTGTAAGTTTAAAGAAGATAACTCCAAGTTGATTTATACCTAAACTTTTTCTTATTAACTCTAATTATGGTCATGAGAAGGTATCTCATGCACTAAATGATACAAAAATTTTGCCATGGTCATGGAAACCTCCTTGAAAGCAAAGAGCTTATCAACATACAAGGGAATTGGCAACTAAAGTTTGCGCTTGATATTGGCTTAAAAAACCAGATTTTTTTTATCAACGTACAAGGGAATTGGCAACTAAAGTTTGCACTTGATATTGGCTTAAAAAACCAGCTTTTTTTACTATATAGCTTATTTTTACTACTATTTATGGGTCTCATTGTACTTTTTGGTACTATTCATAAATCTCACTGTACTATTTCAACTACCTTTTAACTTTATCTATAATAATCTCAACAAAAAGTTTTTAGTTTCAGCTAAATAAACTGTATCCAAATACACAAATAACTTTTCATTCGTATTACACTTACACATGACTGACATGAATGAATTTGATTCAAGCCACACCAATTTCTCTCTTTCGTCAACCCCCAGATTCCCTGCTCCTGTTTAGGACATTGAGCCAAGTCCTCGATCAAAGAAGCATTCTTTTTTCTACAAAAATAAAATAAAATAATAAAAAAATTCCACCCTCCACAAGCAAGGGTCGTAGATGGATTTGTAATTTTTTATCCCCAAATAAAATAAAGGTCTTTAATTATTTCGAAATGCATACATAATCTCACCTTCCAACAAGAAATAGCATTTTTGCATATGCAATAGTAGAATAGCTAAGTTTGCCCACATTGTGATATATTCAAAACCACCTCAAATGTGCTCCAAGATTATTTCTAGCTAGGCACAACAAATTATTAGACCTCTCTATATTCTGTCATTGAATTCTTCACTATTGCTACCATCTGCTTTATAATCTAATTGCTTTTTTTCTTATATTATACACCACCTCTTATTTTATTCCACTCATTAATTTATTTTATTTTATAATTTTAAGAGAAGCACAATTTCATAATTTTGGTACTATTCATAAATCTCACTGTACTATTTCAACTACCTTTTAGTTTTATCTATAATAATTTCAACAAAAAGTTTTTAGTTTCAACTAAATAAACTGTATCCAAATACACAGATAACTTTTCATTCGTATTACACTTACACATGACTGACATGAATGAATTTGATTCAAGCCACACCAATTTCTCTCTTTCGTCAACCCCCAGATTCCCTGCTCCTGTTTAGGACATTGAGCCAAGTCCTCGATCAAAGAAGCATTCTTTTTTCTACAAAAATAAAATAAAATAATAAAAAAATTCCACCCTCCACAAGCAAGGGTCGTAGATGGATTTGTAATTTTTTATCCCCAAATAAAATAAAGGTCTTTAATTATTTCGAAATGCATACATAATCTCACCTTCCAACAAGAAATAGCATTTTTGCATATGCAATAGTAGAATAGCTAAGTTTGCCCACATTGTGATATATTCAAAACCACCTCAAATGTGCTCCAAGATTATTTCTAGCTAGGCACAACAAATTATTAGACCTCTCTATATTCTGTCATTGAATTCTTCACTATTGCTACCATATGCTTTATAATCTAATTGCTTTTTTTCTTATATTATACACCACCTCTTATTTTATTCCACTCATTAATTTATTTTATTTTATAATTTTAAGAGAAGCACAATGATAGCGGTCAACAAGTGACCCATTGCATATAACACACATCTCAAGTGACAAAAAAACTCTCTTCACACAGCTCATCTAACAAAGGGAGCTAAGTCTGGGAAGGGAAACAATATAAAATTGATGGAGAAATCAAGGAATTTTGAAGCTACCATAATCAAAATGTAGGTCTTCAGAAATTTTCTTTTCTCTTTTATTTATTTTTCCTTTCATTCCAGATGTTAATTCCAAACAATTACACCATGGAAGCCATGCCCACAAGCATCATTATGCCTTGTGAAAGTTTTTACAAAAAATCCTGAAAGCCCTAAACACCTACCTTGTATCAGTTTTATGCACTCTTGTGTTTGAATCTAACCTAATGGTTGTCATTCATTTGCGATTTTTCTAGAATAATATCTCCCTTTTAATATAATTATTAAACATATTTGCAAAATTTTTATTTATTTATAATTTCACTGTTGGTTAATCTTAGTTTTTTTTTTTTTTTTTGAGTGTTCATAATTATGTCATATACTAGTACTAATTCTTATATATGAAAACTACCATAATTTAATTATTAAACATAATAAACACTATATTTTTTCCGAGAAGATGATTTATCCTAAAAGATCAAAGGATCTCGATCCTTTCAAGTCAAGTTAATGTATGTATCGCTGAAATCTATATATATATATATATATATATTAATAGGTAAAGGTTAGAGAAAATCCAATTAGATTCTATAATTGAGGTCCAATTTTGTGTCATGTGTCCTAAATTATTTATTTTTAAAGAGTTTTATTTTTTTAATTTTGGAGCCAAATGTGGGACCATATCATAAATATTCATCTAAGTGAGTTATTGAGTACAAAAACCAAAAAGTCTAGAATTAATAAACTGTCAAAATTAATAAAAAAAAAGTGCTTCACAATATCAAAAATTAAGAATTAATAAAAATAATAATAAAAATATGGACAATATACATTTTCTACCTAGTAATATTCTTACAAGATTTTTTAAAGAGTTAACAAAATATAACAATGATTATATATCAATAATATTTAAATTATATATATAGGAATTATAATATACATCTTAATGTGTATATTTTAAGTATATTCATGCATATGCATAGGGTTACAAGTTAGTTCTTTTAATGCAAGATCAATTTTCTGTGATAATATATTTTAAAATTATTTCCATGGCTGAGATTGATTGAAATTTATCATGGATTTACCCTAAGAATTGAAATTTACTATAGATTGCTCTAAAAAATAAAAGGCCCCTACCCATAAAAAAAGAAAAAAAGAAGAAGATAAACCTACAATTGAATTACATCGGAACACAAAATTACAAAGATTACTTTGAAGCTTGCACAACTCTTCTGTATCGCAAATAGTATGTTCTTGATTGGTAGTTTTCTCCCAATCATATAATAGAACATAAAATTAAACATATTTGTGAGGATAATTATTGTTTCTTAGGTTGTATTTGGTTCGACGAAAATTGGAAAATATTTTTCATATTTTTAGAGTTTGTTTATCAAAAAAATTTGAGTAAAAACTAAACCAAGCAAATCCACATATTTCTCATTCATACAAGAACTAATCCATAACAAAAAATTTCACTCCTACTCTTTTTCTTACCAGGAAAAAAAGAAGATACCTAACAAAAGTTTCTAATTATAGGTTTATACCCATCAAATTTCTTGTCATGCATGAGCTAATTCACAATTCAAAGTTTCAAACATTAAAAATAACAAATAAAAACCCAATTTTTCTTCCAATTAAACCTAAAAAACGCAAACCCATATTCTAAACCTTCCTAATATAACAAAAACCAACAAAATTATAAACACCCACATAGCAAACACAGTCTAAAGAACATAACGTTTGTGCAACTATTTTTTTGTTTGAACGGAAAACTTCATTTTCATTGATTTGAATAATGGGGTACATCCACTAATAAATATCTTTGAAGAAAACTTGGGCCTTGTTCATGTCTAGCTTAAGCATGAGTAATTTATTACCTTCTCGTCTGGTATTACTTATTGTTTGAGCAACTTGAAAATATCCTAATTACTATTATGAGGTATATATATATATATATATATATATATATAAAGAAGTCTAAAGGTAAAATGAAAGAGTTAATGCTATTTCGCTCATTCTTATTCAAAACATTTCCAAATTACTGTAAAAAATCAAAGTTGTTGAAAGGTTTGTAAAGTGTAGCATTGACAAGGGGGAGGATTGAACGTTGCAATCATTTCATCACAAATTGAGAAGTACACCTATAATCATAGGGTTAACTTTAATTTTTATGACAGGTGTGACCACTAGGAAACTAATGATTAATTTTTGTTTATATAATACAACTAATTTCTCTTTGGAAAAAAAATAAAAAGGTAAATGAGAGTGTCCTTTCCATAGGTGCTTTGGATTTTGCCATCATAATCATATCATCCATGATCACTTAAGCCTGTAAGGATAAAAACTTTTTATAAAGTCATGGATACTTTGTTTACATGGAAGACTTATCTCAAAGAGTACATGTTTTTTAAAATTTCCAAGAGTAGGTAATGGACAATGATGGAGGAGATAGTGCTCGACACAAATTGGCCGATGGATTCAAGTATAGGGTTGTTGAGTAAGAATATCATCTTCTTGGCAAATCATGATCTTCTAGAGTGGGGAAGAGCTTTGTGTTTTTTGGCCCTACTTGAGTCAATTTGAGACTGTGATTAGTCTAATATCACTTTACACTGCCTTATCATTCATACTTATCTCAATAAGTAGTGAAAAGGGTGTGTCAAAAAAATGTGTGCATAGAGACATAGACCGACCTCCCCTCCCTCCAGCCTTAGGCCACAATGTCCTAAAGTTGAATATATAACTTATAACAAGTTACATTGGAGTAATTTTTGTTAATTACCTAGAGGAAACGGTAATAATAAATGAGTTTTGGACGCTGCAGTAACCAGATGGTGTCTTTAATAAGAGTATAAGACATAACGTATGGGCTTGGGCTAGGAAACCTATGATCCTGTAAGCAATAAATTCGCTGAGTTGGGCTCCCCAAGCTGTTTGCAAAATTCACTGTGCTCTTTGGGTAAGAATTTTTCATCTGAGATAAAAGAATAAAATCAAAGGCAACACAACATACTTTTTTTATTTTTTTATTTTTTTAAGATTTTTAATTTTTTAATTTTTTTAAGAGAGTTTCAATTTATAACTTCCGGTACTGATAAGAGTTCTTTATTATTAGACCAAAATACTAGTCGATTTTTTATATAGGCGAGAATTAAACCGCAGATCTCTTATTCAACCCACCAAAAAAATTAAAGCAATAACTTACTAAACTATATATATGACTCTTGTGAAGGTGTCAAAAATCTAGTACTAATAGTATTTATCATTACCTCCCACCCAAAAAAAAAGGAATATAAAAAGGAATGGAAAAAAGAAAATTTATGGTCCTTCAAACGAACAATAATGAATAAATTGACATTAACACTTTGGGTATGATCATGATGGCATCAAATACCCGTTATCTTTTTTCAAAATATTTTAAAACCTACTTTTTTTTTTCCTTTATGAAAAATTTAGGTCTGCCTCAACTTTGAACGCTTTGCCTTTACTTGCCTATATGATAATGAATGATATGAGAGAAGAAACAAAAAACCACTGAGAGGCATTTCCGAAACTGATGCCCCCCATATTCCTCGTGTTCCTTCATTCATTCATTCACAATCACATCCCACCACACCCACACTACTACCCACTCAAATTGCCTTTCCCATAAAAAGAATGCCAAAATAGAAAAAAGTTTCACTTTTTTTCTCAAAAAAAAAAAAAAAAAAAATTGTTGCACTTTGCACACGTATATAATAAGACACTTTGTTGTTGGAGTTTTTAACATTTTAAAGAAAACATTAAAACAAGTAAAACTGTCACTATTTTTGTACCGTTTTAGCTGGCATAAAGTTTGACTTCTCTTTGTTTGGTTAAAGAGTTAAAACTTAAAACAAAAAAAATAAATACCAATTGTATATCAAGCCTCATATATATGGCAATTTCCTCGATAACAATGAAATTTGACCACATTGCCAAATCTAACAGTCAAGAAAAACAAATGGTAAACATTAATTCCAATAAAACAAAAATCTTCCAAATTATGAAATATTTACAAAAAAAAAAAATCAGAAACTAATCAAAATAATAACCAAAAGTCAGATGCTAAAATTGAAAAAATTTCTATGGTTTATCAACTTTCTGTTTTCCTAACATGAATTTTTCTTTTTTCTTTTTTTTCTTAAGACAAATTAACATTTACGCTAGCAGTCATGACAGAATGACATACTGGACAAGTGCGTAGAGTGGAGCCACAATTATTGCACAAACATAGATGCCTGCATGGTAGCAATAACACCCTTGACTCTCCAACCCCACAATTCTTACACATCCTATTGCCACCACCCACCGCCTCATCGCCGCCGTCATTGAGCGGTGGCAGCGTGCACCTCCCAAAGTCGTTACTCCCGCAGCTCGATTCGGCGTCGTCCGCCGTGGCTGCCACGTGGCGGTCTTCGGCAACGTGGGCCAGGACTTGTTCTAGATTGCTGCGTAGAGTATTGGCAGTGGCCTCATTAGTCTGTGCCAACTCTCTCCAAATCTGATTCTCTATACATAGGCTTTTCATTCTTTCTTGAAGGACCCAATTCAGCTTTCCCATTCTCTGAATCTCCTCGTCTTTTTCTTTCAGTTTGTTCATGATTGCTTCCTGGAATACTGATTCCAACATTCTTGATTGCCGCTGTTCTTGCTCCCCAATTTCCAATCTTACTTTTTCGGCCTGTAAACATATCGATCCAAATTATACAATCAGTACATAAAATTCCAAAAAATATATGCAAACTTTTCAGTTCAAAATCACTGTTTTATATAATCAATATAAAAAAGCCAAATTCCCAAATCTTATAATGAAGAAATTAAAGAAAAAAAAAAGACCCAATTAAGAACAAAAGCTTATTTGATTTGTCATCAACTTTTTACAACAAAAAGATTATAAATTTTTCCAAAAACACAAACTTTATTTAATGAAAAAGTAGGAAAGACAGAGTGAAGAATTACTTACATGTTGGGCAAGGAAGCGATCGATCTCTAATTGTTGTTGATGAGCCCGGAGGATAAAGTCCTGGTCGAGAAAAGATGGCAAGCCTGAGACTTTGTTGGTTTTTTGACGGATTGGTAAAGCATTGAAGTCATCGATTGAATCTCTAGGACGCTTTCGCTGATCAGGGACAGGGATAGCACAGGTGAGTCCACTATCAGCCTTGTTCATGAAGGTCTTGGTTGAAGCACCCAGATTGCCGCAATCAACAGACTGGTAATAAGGTGGAAGCGTTTCAGGCATTGTTCCAGCCTGAGGCAACATAGAATCCATCTGGGTATTGTACATGTTGGGATTTCCCTGATTGAGTTTCACAAAATCTCTGCAAGAAAATCAAAACCCGAGTCAGAAAAATAGGAATTCATAGAGAAAACAAGAAAAACCCATCATGAAAAAAGCACTGGAACATTGATATAGATGGTTATGGTACCTGTTTGTGATGAACTCAGACTGGAACAGGTTCATATGCCGAGCTTCAACTGCCATGAAAGATGGTTTTTTTTTTTTTTTCGCTTTCTTGTGGTTTTGAGAGATAGAGAGAGAGAAGTTTATAAGAGAGGCAGAAGATTATGAAATAGAGAAGTGGGGAGGGGGGGGGGGACTGGTTTTTATTTAAGGCGTTGGTTTGTGAGTTGTGAGTGTGATTTAGAGAGGGAAAGTCAAAAAGAATTCTAGAGAGAGAAAGTCATTTTACTACTACAATACAAAAAATACACATATCAAAAAGGAATTATATTACTATATTATTAGGTGGGGAATTGGGGATATTGCAGATTTGGTTCTTGGATTCGCTTTTTCTATATTTAAAAGGGTGCTAATTAATTATTATCAAAATAATAATAAAGGGCTTTAATAATTACTCAATTTCATTGTCTTAAAACTTTTTATTTTAGGAGTAAAAGTTGTCTAAAACTTTTAATCTTAGTAACCAAGAAACCAGGCTATGCCAAATCAAATAGTAGTAGGGGTAGTATTATTATTTTTTTACCTTCCCTATTGGAATAGGGAATAGTAGTGTATCTGTGTATAGGCAGTGTGTACAAATTTTGAGGTTTTACCGTTTTTGCAGTAGGACTAATATACAGTGTTTGTGTGTTTCTCCAAAAAAAAAGTATGTGTGCGCGCGCGTGTGAGAGATAACGGGCAGTGAGTGAATGACATGGGGATGAGGAGGGGCATATGTACCACGTGTGACCCAAAGCCTCGTGGTTGTGACTTCCTCCCCCACTATATGCCACGTACGCTGATATGCAACACTACGAGACTCTCGTTGTATACGTGACCCCACTTTGGTGGGGTCTACTTTTTTGTCGCACGTGTGAAGTGGAGGGTCCACTTGATTTATACTCAACCTTATTAGGCAGAGGGTGACCCTGTTGCCACGTTTTGGAGGGACCCACTGATTTTAAGGGGGAGGTGTTGAAAGTGTGGACTTGGGGGGAAGTGGGGGGGTCCAACTGACAAAAGGGGACACAGACACACACCCAATTTACTGTTCCATTGCGAATTTTCCCTGTTTTTGCAGACCTGCTTTGTCTGGTCTGGTCTGGTCCCACTCCTCAGTCCCCAGTACCTTGTAGCTGTATGGTATTCCATATCTGGGTGTGTGAAGCTCTTTTTTTTTTTTTGATGGGAAGGTGTGTGAAGCTCATTAATTAGTCTTATCAGAATTTTTTTTTTTTTTTTTAATTTCCAAGTTTAATGCATGCCTGTATTTTAAAACAAAGTAAAGTCTAAGTTATGAAACTAAAAGTCATTAATGCTGCAGCCTTCATTAATTTTTAATAATATATTTATAATTTGGCAACATCACAAATTAGACACAATACTCTTTTTCTTTTTCTTTTTTTCAAAATGAAATTAGATACAAGACTTGCACTATGGGATAAAGAGATTACTCTTTTTTTTTTTTTTCCTTCTAAATAAAAGGGTATGTGCATAATTCATGTCAATCTTATCTAGATATAATCATAATCACTTCTAATTAAGGTTATATTTAGGATGAAGTTTTCCTTTAATGCTTTACACTAAACTCAAGCCAAATTTTAAAATTTATGTAGCCTAAAGTGACCCCAAAGGCATAAGATCCAAGTTGGGCATGAAAAAAAAAACACTATCTCATATATTGAGCAATAATCTAACATCAATCCAACCCAAGGTACTATACTTTCAAACAAGGGAAATAATGTTTCCAAAAAATAGGACATGGGAAATAATGGTACTTGAACCACACCAATGTAATCACTGACGAAATCAAGATTTGGCAACACATGAACAAACTTAGGTACACATAAGAGAGACGCTAGGGGTCGAGGAACAATTGTGCCTAACTTGAACCCACCAAACACCCATTCTAACCCAATTTTTTCCTCTCTTCTTTTTTTTTTTTTTTTTTTTCTCTTTTATTTTATTTTTTTTTTTCACATTTTTAGGTATTTTTTGTTCATGTATCTCTTTCAAATAAAATGAAAGAAAATAATTTCCTATTCTATTAATATTTTTAAAGATTTAAAAGTTATAAAATGAAAAGAAAGAATAAATAAGTAAAAGTTTTAGTTGAATAAAAAAATACCGTTACCTTTCAAAAGTTTTAAGAGATTGAATTTGTTATATAATGATCTTTTTCTTTTCATGAAAATAATTACTATAAAAAATTTACAACACATATTATTTATATATAAAAATTCCTAACAAATAAAGAAAATATAATGGATATGTTATCTTTTTACGGGGTTTTTAACATTAAAATACTGAAAAATATTCTCTTGAGTGGCATTTTATTGTCCAAATTGGTTTTAAATATTATATATATAATGTGTGTAAATATACCTATTATCACATATACATGAAGACGTATATGTTTGTTAAAAAAGATCCGCCCTAAATTTAATCATGGCTTCACCACTAGATACACACAACTGGTAGGAGACTGCTGAGGCTTCGCCACATCCCAGGTTCGAGTTCTCACGAGGACTGTAATTGCAATTTCTGGAAGTCCTAGAAACCAATAGAGCCTGGGGTGTGTGTGGGTTCGGAGTTTCTGAGCTCCAGTTCGAGCTGGTGGTACCCATGGGCTTACCCAACTGTACCATGGGGCGTGGGACAATGACTACCACACGCGAGTCCCCTTTTTTTTTTCTCAAAAAAAAAAAAAGATACACACAAGTTGTGCAAGGAAAAACACACACTATATATATAATGTATATATGCACATGAATACCACTCCTATGAAAACTTAAGATGCCACTAATGTCAATACTTAAGCCCAATTTAGACAATAAAATATCATTCATGTGAATATTAAATGGTTTTCTAATTTTAAAAGGATATGATTTAATTTTTATATATATAATTCTTGTTAGAATTTTATTTTATAGTCAAAATTTTATTTGTAATTCCCATAACGATTTTCAGTAACTAAGTAATACCGTAGCTTGCGTCAATTTTTATTTTTTATTTTTTTATAATTTATAAAATGATTAAGTATATCAATTTTAAATTATATAGTAACCATTTACGCATCTAAAACTTTAGAGTTCAACTTTAAAAATAATACCAGATTATAGAGTTTATTATATAATTATTCCGAAACTTTATTACTTATTAACTTATTTTTATGAAAAATAATAAATTGTTAAATTAAAAATTTGAGCCCTTAACACCTTCGAAAGGTAACAGTATTTCTATTTTGTAATTTTTTTTTCTTCTCTTTTTTGTTTATTTATTTTCCTTTTTTGTTCTACCATTATTTTTCTTTTATAACTTTTGAAACATAGAAAACATTTGTAAAATAGATTTCTTTCTATGTTTTATTAATGAATTTTGGCATATAAAAGATATATCAACATTTAAAGAATTGAAAAAAAAAATAAAGTATGAATAATGGTTTTTTTTTTTTTAATCTTGGGAAGGGCCAAGGGCAATTTCCCCCTCAACTCCATAGCTTAGTCCTTAAGCATCGCCCCATTGCCTCTAACGATTCAAATTTTGGACCTTTCTCTTGTCATAACCATAACGATTGTGCCACAATCTTGAGTGGTCAATTAAATGAATACTCATGGATTCTAATTAACGTAATTGGCAAAGTCTTTTATTCTTAAATAAAGAATTTGGGTTCAATATAACATGTCTTTAATTGGCCAGTTAGTGAGCCGTATTCGATCAAGTCAAATCTGAAATCTCTCGACGTAACTTGTTTGCTATATTTACAATGTGCCATTTCATCTAAGGATCTTTTACTGTCAATGTCAATGTAATTGGGAAAGTTTGAATTCTCTAAAAATATTTAGATTATGAGTAAGCTAGTCCAAACCTACTACCCTAATGATAGTTAAATATGATGTCTTGAAGTAAATATGGTAAACACTTGTTTATATATATAAAAGAAAAAACACCAAGGTTTGAAGGTTCAAGGCAAGTGCACAAAGCAGTGTGGGGGCAACAATTATTAAAGTGAAAGTATCACACGCCATGGAATACAAGAAACTATAGCATGCGTTGGAATGTCAACACATGCAAGGTTTGGCCCAAAGAAAAAAAACACATTCGGGGTCGTGCATGCGATAAAACTAGAAGAATAGGAATACGAATTTTCGAGGAAAGTGATTTGTCACAAATTTAAAAGCACTTTCAAATCAAAAAGTTGGGAAAACGGATCAATCAGATCTTGCTTCTTCATCCATTGACCACAAAAAAGAAGAAAAGAAACTAAAAAGGAAAGAAATTAAGAAGAAGAACCCTTCTCAAATTGAAACAGCGTGCAGCCTTTGTCCAAAGAATTCAACAATTTCGATGTAATTGAAAAGGACCGTGTTTCGTGTATGGTAATAGAATATTAGCTAGAGTTGGATAGAATAGTTTGTCATCCCGTTCCTATATTTTGAATTGTATTGGAGATCATCAACTTCTGATAAGCTGTTTAATCCTAATTATTATATCTAATTGGATTGGAACTCAATTGGGTATTCCCTTTTTATTAGGCAATCTAAGTTGGCAAACTAGGGAATGGTCTATTTCAAAAACTATTTTAGACATGCATATTACATGATCTGCACCAACTTAATTTGACCGTATAACAAACCATATATATGAATTCTTCATGATAGGAATGACGAATCCAGTGACATCGTGACAGTGAAGTCTTTCAGTGACGATGCTAGACAAGACAGACGAAGGCATGCTCGGACGAGCATATCTTATGCCCACGTCACTGACGAGGAAAACACAATACATTCATTACAGCACAATTAAGTTAAGAACGACTATAGAGCCAACTGTATAAGCCGTTGTAGCACATTAAAGTCACATTACAACCAGACCAGACGTTACGAGGAGGAGCATTAAGACCTCTATAACTACTCCAACGGCTATAAGCCATGAAGGTATGCATATAAAGCCCTCTAATTATCAAGAACAAGGTACATACACAAACACACTAAGAGAGAACTATTATTTCTTGCATTCTCCAATTTCTCTGAGATTTCTTTGCATACTAACTTTGGCATCGGAGGCGTGGTGGCAGGCACCACACCGGTGACCCTTCCAGGAGGCTGCAGGTTGGCTTCATCCGACCACATTGACTGACGAGCTCACGCTCCATCAGTTTGGCGCCGTCTGTGGGAACGACATTTTTTCGCATTCAGTCGCGAAAAGGTAGTTTCCTCTCAAATACTTATTTCAGATGGAGTCCAATCAAGAATCCGCAGCCTTGTCGCAGCAAATTCAGGCCCTTGCAGCTACCGTCGAAGAATTGTCCAAACAAAATGAGGAAATGAAGCAGAGACTTCAGCAGGAAGAGAATAGGTCCAAGGGAAATCGGGATGACGAAGGGGATAGCCATAGAAGAATCGACCATCGAAGGCCTACCACTCCAACCGAGCAGAACTTGGATCTACTCCAGGAGATGAGGAAGGAGATGGACGAGCTTAGGAACGCCATCAAAGAAAAAACTGAACGAAGTGTGGACCGACTGGTCAGGGCAACAGATTCGCCATTCACTGTGGCCGTCCTCGACTGTCCAGTGCCGTCAAAATTTCGGCTGCCCCAACTTGAACCGTTCGACGGGTTAAAAGATCCCCAGGATCATCTTAACACATTTAAGACGACCCTGGGACTCCAGCAGCCCCCAGACGAGATCTTGTGTCGTTCCTTCCCAACCACTTTCAAGGGAGCCGCACGGGAATGGTTCACAAAGCTGCCCACATCGTCCATCGACACCTTCGAACAGTTGAGCAATGCCTTCCTGCGTCACTTCATTGGAGGACAACGACCAAAGAGAACCGCGGATCACTTACTCACCATCAGGCAGGGAGAGAAGGAAACTTTGAGGTCATATGTGAAACGCTTCACTCGAGAGACACTGAAAGTAGACGAGGCTGATGACAAGGTACAGCTAACGACCTTCAAGGCGGGGTTGAGAACCAGAGAGCTCGTCTCGTCACTTGCAAAAAATCCCCCGAAAACAATGGCTGAAATGCTCCTCAAAGCACAGAAGTACATGAACGCGGAAGACGCGCTGGCCGCCATCAGGGACGTTGAGAGGCCAGGAGACAAGGGTAGAAAGGAAGACGACCGTAGGGGGCAAAAACGCGAGCGTCCAGATCGCCGAATCAGTGACGGAATCAGAGGAAAAGATGATAAGAATCCTCGAACGGTAAAATTTACTCCTCTTGTTATGCCTGTTGACAAAATCCTAACGCAGATTAAGGACGAGCATTACCTGAAGTGGCCACGGCCCTTACATTCGTCTCCTAATGTCCGTGATAAGAACAAGTACTGCCGGTTCCACAAAGATCATGGCCATTACACCGAGGACTGTCGAGACCTCAAAGAGCAGGTAGAGGAGTTGATACGAAAGGGGAAGTTGCAAAAATTTGTAAAGAAGGGTGAGTATAGTAAATTTCGGGAAGGGAACAAAGGCCAGCCTGAAGCTTCGTCAAGAGGGAATGACCGTCAGTCACAACCTCCTCAAAATGTGGTCGGGGAGATACAGACGATCACAGGGGGACCCGTCACCGGAGGTTCGTTCAGATCCCTTCAAAAAGCATACCAACGTCAGGTGAACAGCGTCCACACGATTCCCCCGTTGAAGCAGAGACGAACTGATCAAGACATGACTTTCAATGAAAACGACGCAAGGGGAGTGAAGCAGCCTCACAATGACCCCCTGCTCATAATGCTTACCATAGAAGGGTTTAACACCAAAAGGGTCCTCGTGGACAATGGTAGTTCTGCTGACATCATTTACTTCCCTACATTTCAACAATTGAAGCTAGACCCCAGAAGGCTACGTCCTTTTGATTCCCCCCTCGTCAGTTTCAGTGGTGACAGGGTCTACCCCAAGGGCATAGTCACGTTGACAGTGACAGTGGGGACATACCCGAAGCAACTGACCCGTCAGCTGGATTTCTTGGTAGTGGATTGCCCCTTCTCATACAACGTCATCATTGGGAGACCTGCCCTCAATAAGTGGAAGGCATCCACATCTACCTACTGCTTAAAGGTGAAGTTCCCCGTAGAGAACGGGGTTGGTGAAGTTAAGGGAGACCAAGTCTTAGCTCAGGAATGCTACTAGGCTGTGTTGGCTGCAAAGGAAAACCACACCTGGATAATTGAAGAGAAGGAGGAGGAAAAGGTAGAGGCTTTAGAAACAGTGCAACTAACTGAGGAAGAAACAGCCAAAACGACCAGGATAGGGACGACCTTAAGTCCCGAGATGAGAGCAAAGCTCGTCCAGTTTCTTAAGCAAAACCTGGATGTATTCGCCTGGAGCCATGACGACATGCCAGGTATATCCCCGGAAATCATCCAACACAAGTTGAATGTAGACCCAGAGAAGAAGCCCGTCAAGCAGAGACGAAGAGTCTTCGCACCAGAAAGAGATCAGGCAGTCGCTGACGAAGTGAAGAAGCTCTTGACTGCAGGTTTCATCAGGGAAGTGTACTATCCAGACTGGCTAGCCAACACTGTTCTGGTGAAGAAAGCAAATGGGAAGTGGAGGATGTGCGTAGACTTCATAGACCTGAACAGGTCCTGCCCGAAGGATAGTTTCCCCCTTCCAAGAATAGACCAGCTGGTAGACTCCACAGCCGGGCACAAGCTATTGACGTTCATGGATGCTTTCTCAGGATATAACCAGATAAAAATGGCTGACGAGGATGAAGAGAAAACGGCATTTATCACCAGCCAAGGCCTCTATTGCTATAAGGTAATGCCTTTCGGACTAAAGAATGCAGGCGCTACTTATCAGAGATTAGTGAACAGAATGTTCAGCAGGCAGATAGGTAGGAATATGGAGGTCTACGTGGATGACATGCTCGTCAAGAGCAAGGAAGAACTTACCCATTTGGACGACTTCAGGGAAACATTCGCCACTCTCAAACAATACCAAATGAAGCTGAATCCGAGTAAGTGTGTTTTTGGTGTAGCCTCAGGAAAGTTCCTGGGATTCATGGTATCCCAGAGAGGAATAGAAGCAAATCCGGAGAAGGTTCAGGCCATAATCAACATGGCGTCGCCCAAGACCGTCAAAGAGGTCCAAAAGCTCACGGGACGGATCGCCGCCCTCAACAGATTCGTCTCTAGAGCAACGGATAAATGCCTCCCCTTCTTCAAGACCCTGAAGCAGGCCTTTGCCTGGACTGACGAATGTGAGGCAGCTTTCCAAGAGCTCAAACGCTACTTGAGCAATCCACCTCTACTAAGCCCGTCAAAAGAAGGTGAGAACTTGTATCTGTACCTAGCTGTTTCGTCTACAGCCGTCAGCGCAGCCCTGATCCGAGAAGAAAACAGAATACAACTCCCCGTTTATTATATCAGCCAAGCCTTCCAGGGGGCTGAGTCCAGGTACCCAAAAATCGAAAAAATCACGTTCGCGTTGATAATTGCCTCACGCAAGCTCAGGCAGTATTTCCAGGCAAATCCAATCTGGGTAATGACGGACCAACCTATCAAGAAGTCCATGAGCAAGCCCGAGGCAGCAGGGAGAATGGTCCAATGGGCGATTGAACTTAGCCAGTTTGATGTAGAGTACCATCCCAGGGCAGCCATTAAAGCACAGGCTCTGGCAGACTTTATCGCTGAGTTCACCCTCCCGGATGAACAAAACCTTGCCAGTAAGGGTAAACCTTGGGTAATACAGACCGACGGTTCGTCGGCCCAAAAGCGGGGAGGAGTAGGGGTCGTCATAACCACCCCTGACGGAGAGGTATTGAAGTATGGAGTTCAGCTGAAATTCCCGGCGACTAATAACGAAGCCGAGTATGAAGGGATTCTGACGGGGTTGAGGCTAGGGAAAGTGTTTGGAGCCAAGACCCTGTTAGTCCAGAACGACTCAAAGCTAGTAATTGGGCAGATCAACGGAGAATACGAAGCAAAGGAAGAAAGAATGCAGAAGTACCTCAGGTTGACAAAGCACCTGACTCAAGAATTCGAAGAGGTAGAGTTCGTCCAAATTCCCAGAAGCCAGAATATGGCAGCAGACGAAGTATCAAAGATAGCATCGTCAGAAGGAACTGGGTCAAATGCAGACTTGATAATGGAAGTACAGAAGAGCTCCAGCATAGAAGAAGTCCCAACCTTCGCAATCCAGAACACAAATAGCTGGATGACGCCCATTGTATCTTTTCTTCGGGATGGACACCTCCCTCAAGACACAAATGAAGCCAGGAAGATCAAAAAGAGGTCTGCCAGATTCACAATTCTTAATGACACATTGTACAAGAGGGGCTTCTCTATGCCCTACTTAAGGTGTGTGAACGAAGAAGACGCTGAGTACATCCTAAGAGAGGTCCACGAAGGGATCTGCGGAGATCACGCAGGCCCTAGATCCTTGGTAAGCAAAATTATGCGAACAGGTTATTTCTGGCCTACTATGCAGGTGGACGCAATGGAGTTCGTCAAGAAGTGTGACAAATGTCAGCGATTCGGGAATGTTCAACGACTGCCAGCTGAAAGACTGACGACGATAGCGTCCCCATGGCCATTCGCACAGTGGAGAATTGACATCGTCGGCCCATTCCCCTTGGGCAAAGGCCAGGTAAAATTCTTACTCATCGCTATAGATTACTTTACAAAATGGGTTGAGGCAGAGCCACTGGCAACGATCACTGAAGCAAAGATCCGGAGCTTCATATGGAGGAACATAGTCTGCAGGTTCGGGATTCCGAGGACGATCATATCAGACAACGGACGACAATTCGACTGCCAAGGCTTCAAGGACTTCTGCTCTGGCCTAGGCATCAAGAACCATTTCTCGTCGCCAGGCCATCCTCAAGCAAACGGACAGACAGAAGTGACGAACCGGACTCTACTCAAAATCATAAAGACGAAACTGGATGATGCAAAGGGTTCTTGGCTAGACGAACTACCCAACGTCTTGTGGGCATACAGAACAACAGCGAGAACCCCGACGGGAGAGACCCCGTTTAGACTTACTTACGGAACTGAAGCAGTGATCCCGGTCGAGGTCGGAGTAACCAGCACCAGGCGGGAGATGTTCAGCGAGGAAGACAATGACGATCGTTTACGAGTCAACCTGGATTGCCTGGACGAAGTCAGAGATAAAGCCTGCAACAGAATGACGGATTACAAGAAGAAGATGACAGAGTATTACAATAAAAGGGTGAAGCTCCGACGACTCAATATCGGCGACCTCGTCCTACGTGAAGTAACTCTGGCGACCAAGAATCCAACTCAAGGGAAACTTGGCCCCACGTGGGAAGGACCGTACCGGGTTGTTCATTACTCCAGACAGGGAAGCTACCACCTTGAAACTCTGGACGGACAAAGACTCCCGAGGCCATGGAACATTGAACACCTAAAGAAGTACCATCAATAGACGTAACAATCAAATGTATTTTTTATCAAAATCAATAAAGAATCCATTCAGCTGATGTTATTCTATGAGCAGGTTTAGGCAACCGAATGTAAGTTACTGACGAAGGTAATATCCCTAACAAGGGTGTAAGCCACAAAAAGCCAAAAAAATGGCTAAGTAACAAAATTCCGCCTTGACGGATGTAAGTTACTGACGAAGGTAATATCCCTAACAAGGGTGTAAGCCACAAAAAGCCAAAAAAAATGGCTAAGTAACAAAATTCCGCCTTGACGGATGTAAGTTACTGACGAAGGTAATATCCCTAGCAAGGGTGTAAGCCACAAAAAGCCAAAAAATGGCTAAGTAACAAAATTCCGCCTTGACGGATGTAAATTACTGACGAAGGTAATATCCCTAACAAGGGTGTAGGCCACAAAAAGCCAAAAAAATGGCTAAGTAACAAAATTCCGCCTTGACGGATGTAAGTTACTGACGAAGGAAATATTCTAAACAAGGTAACAAAATTCCGCTTTGACGGATGTAAGTTATCGACGAAGGTATCATGACGAAGATATAAAAAAAATGGCAAAATATCACGACGAAGGTAATTACTTCAAAAAACAGGTAAGTGATATTAAATTAAAAGCCTGGAATAGGCTGAGTCATCATTTTCTTTTACAACTGAAAGCCCATAAACACTGGGCCAAAAATCTTTCCTGTTGTTCCCAAAATAGACAGAAGGTAAAATTGTTCAAAGATTAGATTTACATAACTGCCCAAAAAATGAAGGGCATCCCAAAAAGAAGGAAAGAAAGAAAATTTTTCTAAGTATCAGGCTCGGGTAGAGGCATCGTCATCAGGAGCATTCTCATGGGCATCACCACCAGCAGGAACCTCTCCAGGAGCTTCAGTTTGAACAGCAGAAGAAGGAGCGGCCTCGTCAGCGGCCATCTCTTGATCCACTTCTTCTAAGTCCAGAGTGTCCATGTTTACTCCGGAAGGATGCTTGGCGAGGTATCTCCTAAGGAGCTCGAAGCCTTTGAAATACCAGCTGAATAGGACGGTCTGATACTCGTCCGTAGTCTGGAAGGCCTCTACAGACCTCGCAGCAATAGTCTTCAGACTTTCTTTAGCATTCAGAAGCTGCTCGTCCTTCTCCGAAGTCAGCTGACGCTCAACCCTCAGGTCGTTGTTCAAAACTTTGACCTTCTCCTTTAAAGAGGTGGCCGCGTCCATAGAATCAACAAGGTTCTTCTTCAGCTCCGAGTTCTCCTTCTCCAAAACTTCCATCCTAGAGGTTAAGGTTGCCACCCTTGCCTCTTGTGTAAGATGCTCAGAGGTAATGTGAATGCTTTCCCCCAGCACCTGGAAAGGAATGTGAGGACTTTGTTAAAAAAAAAAAAAAAAAAAAAATCTTTTTAAGTACAGAGAACACTCTACCTGGACGAGTCTCTGAATGTGACGAGAGGCGACGTCATTGAAAGACACACCAGAGAAGACCTTAAAGTCATCCGCCGTCAACATCTCGTGAGCCCTGTCCACGGCCAATCTCTCGTCATCCCATATTGTGGACGACCGTGGATCAGTTTTCTCCTTCCCTGATGTTCGCTGCTTCTTCGAGGCCGGAGTAGGGATCTCCTCAATGGAGGTAGCCGGAGATGCCGTCCTCGTCGGTTCAGTGACGGGGACTATGGCGTTGACGGGGACATTGGTGCTGGCAGAAGTGGTCATTCCCTTGACACGCACTGCTTTCTTCTCGATGCTGGATAAAGGCTCGTCCTTCTTATCTCTCATCTTTGCGTACATGTCCTTCTTGAACTTGGTCGTCATTTCTGCAAGAAGGGAATGGTTAGGAAAAAGTCTACATGCATAAAGGAAGTAAAGCTTGACGAGGTTAGTACTTACTTTTCTTGCCTTCAATTCCAATTGAACGAAGAACGTAAGGAGACGGATCTGGCCCGAGGTGATAAAAGGCCAAAGTATGTGGGTTGACGAGGTCGTCCCAGCTCTCTATCGTCTGGGCGTATCCAATGACGGTCTCAACGCGCTCTTTATGCCTGCTCTTGAGCTTAGGCCGTCTCTTAACTACACACAGCAAGGTGCAAAGGGGTCAGCAACATCACACAGCAAAAAAAAAAAAAAAAAAAAAAAACTGAAAATGACGAATAGAAAGACTGACGCACCTAAAGCCGGGGTTCCCCACCGACGATGCAACCTTGGTACATCACCCCAATTCGCGCTGGATTGAGTCTCAAAATCGTCCCCCGACACAAAAAAAAACCTGGATTTCCAGTACCTGAAGGACGAAGGCAAACCCCTGACGATCCTAGTATCCCTCGTCCAGGGAACTAACTCATAATACCCATACTCCTTGGACTCTTTCAAGCGATATAGATATGTCAGTTCGTCTATCCTGATCATATCTCCATTAGCAGCCAACCATATCTCCATACAGTTCACCACTATTCTTCACGAATTGGGCATGAGCTGCCCAGGAGCAATGCCAAAACGATCCAAAAGTTCCATCAGGAACGGATGGACGGGGAATCTAAGCCCGCAGGTAAAGGCTAACTCATAAAAACACACCTCACCCGGAAAGAAATGGCAGGCCTTATCCTCGGTACTAGGTAGACGGACACGAACCCTTGCTGGAAATTGAAACCTATCCTTAAATCTAGCCACACTATCTGCGTCCAAACCACACGCCTCCCCGAGGGCGTGAAAAGCCCTAACCTCACGAGGGGAAGAGACGACTGAACCCCCCTCCACTGGATCACCGTTCGACGATAATCCAGTCTCAAGGTCGCTAGACCTAACTTCAGACATCGTTTCTCCCTCTCTCACAAGACCCTCGAACCAATCAACCGATTGACGAAGTAAAGGCAATAGATCAGCCAATGCAACGCCCAAACAGTTACCCTCAAAAACAAAATTTTCTAAATATGGGAAATTCCCCAAAGACCCTCCTAATCGCGCAAATAGGAAGGAAATTGAGGGGCAATCTATCCTAACTTCAGAGCTACGGACCATGGAAATGCAAAAAACACAAGAGAAGATGACACTTGCTAAAAAACCCAAAAAGAAGAGAAACCGAGTACGTAGGAAAGGAAAAAAGAAGAATCAGAAACCACAGCAAAACAGAAGAGAAAAGGAAAAACGCAAAAAAGGGAAAGAAAAACATACCTTGAAGCAGCGGCGAACGGCGCACTGGTCTGAAGAAGAATGGCAGAAGGAAGCTCACCAAGGGACACTCAGCAGGAGTTTTTGTTTGGGAAATGAAAAGGTACGAAGAGGAGAAGTTTTTAACCCAAAAACTAAGGCAACTGAAAAACGGCGGGAAACCCAAGGGTCACAAAAATGACCCCACCAATCCACACCCAACACGTGGCAACCACGCAGAAAAAGCCATCACTGCGCAGTTAATACGGCACAAAAGCCCAACAGGCACTTTTTGGCCCAGGAGACTCTCCATCTTCCACGGCCAACATGACATGTCATGACGACCATGGAATCCGGGGGCAACTGATAGGAATGACGAATCCAGTGACATCGTGACAGTGAAGTCTTTCAGTGACGATGCTAGACAAGACAGACGAAGGCATGCCCAGACGAGCATATCTTATGCCCACGTCACTGACGAGGAAAACACAATACATTCATTACAGCACAATTAAGTTAAGAACGGTTACAGAGCCAACTGTATGAGCCGTTGTAGCACATTAAAGTCACATTACAACCAGACCAGACGTTACAAGGAGGAGCATTAAGACCTCTATAACTACTCCAACGGCTAGAAGCCATGAAGGTATGCATATAAAGCTCTCTCATTATCAAGAACAAGGTACATACACAAACACACTAAGAGAGAACTATTATTTCTTGCATTCTCCAATTTCTCTGAGATTTCTTTGCATACTAACTTTGGCATCGGAGGCGTGGTGGCAGGCACCACACCGGTGACCCTTCCAGGAGGCTGCAGGTTGGCTTCATCCGACCACATTGACTGACGAGCTCACGCTCCATCACTTCATATGAAAGTAACTTGAGTTACATTACCTAAAAATAAAAATAAAATATTATTAATTTTCTTGACTAGGATTGGCAGCTTGAAATCTATTCCAATTTCAAGTTTTTTGAAGTTAATGTTTTGAATCGAAGCTTGGGATATATCCAAACCTGATATCGTCTAGAATAATTCCCTAAGGAGTCCCATTTTCCATGTATGAATGAATATGTATTTGGAAAAAGGCTATCATCTTAATTATCAAAATAGTGCTTTAACCTCAACAACTAATCCAAACCGGTTTGGTTGGAGATTTTTAGTATCGTTGTTTAAAATGATATAAAAATTATGATTTAAAAAGTGTTGTGAAAACACATATAACATGTTTACAGTATTCATAAAGCAAAAAATGTGTTTCATACCACGGCTTCCAATGTTTAAATACTAAAAACTGTTGTTCAAATACATTAACCAAACAGGCTTATTGATACAGCATAACAACTTCTGTCAATAATTCTTGTAAACCCCGAACCTAGCGAGTATGATACTAGTATGATAATGCCAAAATACAGATAAAGATTCAAACCTCTGGAAGAACTATTTAAATTCCAAAACCGAAAGGAAAAATCTGCAATATAAAAGTAGGAAATAGAAGTCAAAAAATTCAGCAACTAAAATTGATCCCCCCAAAGGCCACACTACCCCACGTCCCCACCAAGTTGAATTGAAGGGACAAATCTTGTAAGAATGATGATAAGTTTATTGACCAAAGAAAATTGGGTCAGATGGAACAGTGAGCCTGCCGTGTCCGAGACTATCTAACATCATCTTAATAAATTGCCCCACAAACACGCACAATTGAAAAAAGCGTACGTACGTAGTAGCCTAAATAGTAAATGGGAGAGAGATAGACGGTATAAATTTATAAAAAGGAAAATGAGTTTCCACCAAAAAAGTGTGCAAAATTTAATGTAGACAGAGAGATGATATGGATTCCCACATCCACCACCTTCATCTTCATCATCATCATCATCAACTTCTCATCTCTCTTTTTCATCTTCTCTATTATTGCTCTCACTTTCCATCATTTCCTAAATTTTCCACATCCTTCAAACCCTATACGCTCCTCTCAACTTTAACACCACCTCAAAAACAAAACAAAACAAAACAAATGACCAAACCAAACTACTTTAACAAATATAAAAATGTACATGAAGGACCCAAATCAAGTATAGGTTAATTGTATATTGCACTTTCAAGATTTCAAACATATATATATATATATATATATATATTATTAAGCTAGTATGCGCATTGCTTGGCAACCTATAGCTAGATATCCTAGGAAACTCACAATTCATCAGTTTATAATATAAAATATATGCATCAAGTACTTGCATATATAACCAATAGTTGAATATTTTAGAGTAAGAGAAAGTATGTGCTTCAAACATGTAAAGAACATTTTTTTTTTAAATGAAGGTGTTAAGCAACTTCAGCAAAATTGTCGTCTAACATATGTGACAAACTCCCAAACACTGCCTATGAAAACGCATTTTGGTTGCTTTATATTGTAACATCATTAACACATGAATGTACGAAGTGTTCAGATATCATCACATGTCCAAGTGTGCTATGATAACATATAATAATATGAAGAAAAATAATATCCCGCAAGTTCCGAATGGAATACAAAAGATCTGAGAATTGCTGACCCTCCCTTTTGAAAGTAAGTGTTTCTTCTAAGCATCATGAATTGGCAATAGGCACTAAGTGCCCACTATTTCTTTTCTTATTTTTTTATAATCGCCTTTCTTATCTTTAAAGGTTGGCCCTTGCCAACCACTTGGGAAGATTCTATGATGATTCAAAAAAGTTCTCAAAATGTGATAAGTTGGCATCTTCCTATGGTATTCAAAAAAGTATACGACTATGAAGCTCTCTCAGACTTGAACTTCAATCTTTACCCCCTATACCCCACAAGTACTTAAACTTGTGAAGTGATCATCGCGTTAAAGGTACGCGGTAGTTGCCATAGCTTTTGAAATACACAATTCATTGAGTTCGTCAATTATTTCTGATTTTCACAATAATTAACAATTTACTATTGAGAAAGTCATCTCTATACATTTATAAAATATTTTATGAAACAAAAATATCTTTAAACTTTTTTTATGAAAACCTAAAATATATTACCTAACTTGAACTTGAAGTCCTGGCCCTATCATGTTGAACTTCTTAGATCATTAGTGGTAAAAGCAAAAGCAAAATAATTAACTTCACTCCTTTTTTATTTTTATTTTTTTGTTTCCATGGATTTTATTTCACTTTATACTTTTAATATCTCACATAAAAACACAATCTTGTAAGCATGGGATGAAACAGAATCACTTTGGTACCAGTTTGGAGAACTTTTTAAAGTGGGTGGCTAAATGATAGTTAAATAGAAGTCATGGATTCATAAAGTGTTTATGCTTTTCTAAAAAAAGTTTAAAAAGAGAATTTGGGTCCCTCCAGTAACCTTAAATTTAGGACATATATACATAGGACATATGCGCATAAGTTGTGATTATTGACCTAATTGATAAAGAAACAATACCCAATTACAGAAAAAGTCCCTCATTGAGCTCAAATGATTTGACACCACCATTTTGTGTTCATGGAGGCCGCCACCCCACCATGGTGTAATTCACTGTTCGTTATGTAAAAGTTTAAACAACCGCCCTAAATTTGCTCAAAATTTGTCATGGGGTTCACACTTGATTGAACATTAATTTCTTGCCCAAAAATCAAGCTCCTAATAATGCATTTAATTTTGTCAAATTTGTGTTTGGAGAATGGAGACACATTCATTACAACTAGGGTGTACAGCCAACCTGCCAAAACTGACTTGTGACTCGTATGGATTGGTGAGTTTGGTTTAGGTTGGGAGATTTTTTATTTTTTTTTTATTTTTTATTTTTTTTTAACAATGGATCAGGTTAGGTTCGGGTCATAAGATTCACAAATCTGCCTAACTAAACCCAATTCACTTATATTTAATATATATATATATATATATAGATTTTAAAATATATTATACAATTTTGTTATTTACTTTTTTGCTCCTCTTCCTAAATAAAACCCAAACCCTAATCTCTTGTCTTATAGTTTGTGTTGGTTTGGTTTTTTGCTCATGATTATTTAATTATAAATTTAATCTTATTTGTGGTGAGGTTTTTCTAATGCACAATTTAATAATAATTAAAAAATTTGTCCAATCTACAAGGTCCAACTTGATCTAACTCGATCCACATGAGTTAGGTTGGGTTGGGTTGAAAAAACCCCTCAATTCGACCCATGCACACTCCTAATTTACAACTTCACAGCCAATTATATACAAATATATATATATATATATATATATAATTTATTATTAATTCTATTACAAAAGGTACATATTTATAAATGATTTAGGCACCATACCTAGAATATATTATAATGCATATTTAAGGTGAAGCTCCTAACTATGCCTTTTGGTTGCATTTCTCCAAGATAACTTCACTTGCTCACCCGTTTATTAATTGATTCCCTTTTGTGTCATATTAGTCATATAATAATGGAAATTTAATTCACAATCCAAAATCAGTATATGTTTTCCATTATCTAGTAAAATTAGCACTTCCAATTTATTCCATTCTCACATGCATGTCTTACTCTTTTTTAGACCATGCATTTTGGGGGAAAAAAAAAATCTAATCAAATCAAATCAAATCAAATCAAATATTTATCAATGCTTCATCATTTTGGATGTCTCTTAGTGGGGAAACTATATTAATGGTCCCAACATTATGGCATAGGTGTAAGTGCAACTATATGTAACAGTTCCAAAAGGTAAATTAGAATATATTTAAGGAGTACAACCACTCAAATGGTAAATTCCTCGAACTTTATTAGTATACAAATTGAAAATGTGACAAAACCTTGTTGTGAAGATTCTTCCAATTGCACCAATATCAAATCAAAAGAAATTGAAATCTCTTATTACAACTTTTATTTTTCTTCTTTACACGACAAGACAAGACACGTGATAGTCATTTCTAACTTGTTTCCTTATGTCTAAAAGTCACTAAAATTAAATCTTGACCGCTAATAATAATAATAGTAATAATAATACACAGCTGAAACATTGTAGTCAGTGGGCTTTCCACGAAATTCTATTTGTACATATTGTGCAATTTGACAAAAGTTGTTTGACAACACAACAATAATAAATGGGAACCCAAATTGATAATTGTGATTCGATATCGATATCGATATCGATCATCGCCAATAATGTCATTTTCGTTTTTTGGAATTTCTCTTTTGGAGGCTGCTGGAAGAACCCGAATGCGAACGAACATCTCGTGCTCTGTTTTACTATTATACTTGCCTTTAGTGTTGTCATTAGTCACGTACTTTAGCGTTATTATGTGACCCTACGTACCCATTTTTGTGTGGGCCGAAGTTTTTAACTTTCAATCTTTTAATGATGTAGATGTGTTATGTAAATGATTTTTGTCGCCATACTAGTTGAAAACAAATTCACAATTAGACGTAGCTAGGCTACTTCTTTTGGCTTTTTTAGCCTTTAGTTCAAATCGATGTATATATATCCATCTTAATCTTTTCTATATGGAAACCCCAAGAAAAATTTGTACTACATCTACACCATCTACATTGATTTTTTAAACTCTTTCTTCAATTTTTAACGGTCCCTTTCTTTGACTAAGCACAAAACTATTAACTGTTTCTTTTAACGTACTTGTCCCATGTTTTGTTTTTACTGCTAGCTAGCTAGTAACCAATTATTGTCCCCTCTCTGTATATTAAATTTGGTGGGTGGAATAATTCTAGTTTATCTACTTTTAACGATTATAGCCGAGAATTGAATCCCAGAAAGCTTATATCTTTGATTCATCTATCAGAAACTTTACCAATTGAGCAAATTGAAACACACAAACTTAGTTTATTATAAACGGTAGAAAATCATCTTCCAAATATAATCCACAACATGTAAAAGGTAAAAAAAAAGACCTTACAATATATGTAATTGAAGGTACTATATAGTCATATAAATGGTCCAGAAGTTATGTATCTTTCTTGGAATGGGGCTCACCTAGAAATAATGCATGGTACCATAAAAGTGGTAAATATTCTGACTGTGTATAGGTTGGGTTTTATCCAGTGTTTAAAATGGGGGGATCATGTTCTTTTTCATGTAGGGGAAAGAGTTAAGGTTGAAAGTGATTTGGCTGACAAACATGAATTTGAAGATACTGTGGTCTAAGAAAGAGGCACGTCACGGCTAATATATTCATGGCAAATATTAGCTAAGAAAGGGACCCAACCCCTTTTTTTTTTTGACAGGTAATACACTTTTGTTTTTTTGTTTTAGCATTGTGAATTAATCTCGTGATCATGGCCAACCCTTCGGTCCCTGTTGTTGTGACAAGTTGCGGTTGAGACTTGAGAGAATCAAACCATTTTTTTTTTTTCATTTTATGCTAGTATCTTTAACACATCAAACTTAATTGCGTTCCAACCTTTAACCCCCATAATAATTATTCTCTTAATTAATTTTGACTAGCGAGGGAGGAAAAAAAAAGAAAAAAGAAAGAAAGATATTTTGGAGGAAAAATTATTAAATCCACCGGAATAAATATTGAAGTGGCCCTCCCAATAAATGAAATAAAATCACTTATGCAAATGTGTGAATCAGATTTTTAATCAGCACAAGATTTAAAAATAAAAAACCACTAAGTGATGTCATATTTATATAAATAACAGCGTTTTATTAGTTAAAATTACCAAGATGACCACTTCAGCAATCCTCTTAGTAGACTTAATAATTTCTCTTTTTGGAGGCGTGTTGGATGAGCCTGACAATAATGAATATGTGTGTGTGTGTGTGTGTCGGTAATCAAGTTTTGTGCTAGATTATGGGTGGGATTCTCAATTGTGGTCCAAATCATCAGCTTGATGAGACCATGTTATTAGTTGTGCTAGCTGTTTGAATTTGATTATTATAAAACGGCTGCCTTTCTTAGACGGTGGGATGGGAATTGATTTAGATAGAAGAAAATCGACCAAAAACAAAACAAGTTTGACTAAAATATCATAATTAATTAGGCTAATAATCTGGATGAGGATTGATTACAACTTCGTATGGAACCTATCACCTTCACCTTCTTTGAAAATCGTGATATCCTTCATAAAATTCTATCTAAAAGTCTAAATTGAAATGGTATTTTTATTCTTTCTTTAATAATAAATAAATAAAGAGAGTATAGAATGACTTTTTAATTTCCCTTAGGATCTATTAGAGACCAAGGCTTGTGACTTTTCACGACCCAAAGGTATCCGATTCCGATCCACAACAATTTATAAGCTAATGAGTGAAGTTTCTTTTACAAGTCCCAACCCATATTCTTTTTCTCTTTTTCTTTTTCTTTTTTCCACCAAAGAAAATCACCAACCCCAAATTCGGTTCACAATGTTTGCATAAAGAATAATTAAAATTTGGTAAGTATTCAACCTTAGGGGGTGTCACTAAATATTTAATTGAAAGAAGATAATAATGAAAATTATTTTGAAAAAGTTTCCACATGTATACGTAAGACATGTTTAATTAGAAACATAGGAACGTACCTAACCAAAACATCACTAATAATTTTGAAATGTTACAATTAAAGTTTTTTTTTTTTTTTGGGTGAATTTCTTCCATCAAAGTTTGTTTTGAAGTTTTAACATAGCCGATAGAGACAATTAATAGAAATGAAAGAAGCTACATTTTTTTTTTGAGAAAAAGTTTCAATCTATGATGTCCGCTCCTGAATTCTAATGATAACTCTTTATCATCAGATCAAGACATCAATTAGTTTTTGGTGTAGGTAGGGATTGAACTCCAGATTTCTTATATAACCATTAGAGACTTTACCAATTGAGTTAACTGAAACTCACAAGTTACAAATGTTTAAATACATAAAGGCGGCACCAAGTATGGTTAATATTAATATATACTTGATTAAAATGGTTTAAAAAAAAAAAGAAACAAAAAATGTAATGAAGACATTAATTTGGAGGCAAGAAAGGTTGGCCACAAATATTTGTATGTTCAGGTCAACTCAAGTTAAAGAGGACGTCATGGGTTATTTAATTTTGTGAAGCTTATGAATAGAATTGATCCAATAGGATTTCTCATACTCTATTACCTATTTCGCTTTCGTATCTATCACATTTGGTCGAATGTTAGACCTTTCCACCATTTTAATGGATGGAAGAATCATTACATTTGTTCACATTACTATGGCTCAATAATATTATTCCACCCCTTAAGGAGATAATTGGTGGACTTATTGGCCTAGAACATGATGTTAATCCAAAAGTTTTAAGTTCAATTTACTACACTATCAATCTTTGATATTTCAAAGTTATTTCGTTGACAAGAAGTGAAATAATTTGGCTTAAGGTTAGAACATCACTTCTTTATATAAAAATAATAATAATAATAATATTCTTATTTAGTTTATCTCATATATATATATATATATATATATATTTCTTTCTTTCTTTCTTGGGATTGACTAATATGTATGCCCTAGTAAACTATTTTAGAAATTTTTTTTTTATAAAAAAAGATGAAAAGGTTACCGAATTTTTTTTGACAATTTTTTCAAGAGAAATGATATGGCTACAATATTTTTATAACATTTTTACAACAAATCTTAAGTGGCAGGTTGTTACTGGTTATTATTGTTGGGGCAAAAAAGTAATCTTAGTGTTAGTTTCAAATTTGAACCAATAACAACTAACCACCTATGATTTGTTATAAAAATGTTGTAAAATTATTGTAGACGTAGCATCTCTCTTTTTTCAATTTTCTATAAAAAGTTTTCTAAAATAAATGGATGATTAATGTATGTCTTAAGAGCACACATTAACCGAATCCTTCTTACTTCAAATTTGAACCAAAACAACTAACCACCTATGATTTGTTATAAAAATATTGTAAAATTATTGTAGACGTAGCATCTCTCTTTTTTCAATTTTCTATAAAAAGTTTCCTAAAATAAATGGATGATTAATGTATGTCTTAAGAGCACACATTAACCGAATTCTTCTTACTTTTAAGTAAAAAAAAGGAAAGACTTTATAAACATAATTCTTCCACTTTGATGTAAGTGCCAATTTTTAGTTACTGGACTTTAAAATTAAATGGAAACTAGGTGAGCATCCACATCAGTGGATGCAAAATCATGTAAAATAGAAAAAGACACCATTTTTACACATTTTACCTCAAAAATGCTCCACATCAGTGCTTCTAAAATTGTGTAAAAATGTGTATATCTCTACACAAGCTACAGTAACCGTGTAAATATACACGGTTACTGTAGCTCGTCCATTTATTAATTTCACGTTCGCTCCTTTTTTTCTCTCTTCTCCGTGCTCAACGAACTCAATAACTTCTCCTCTCCTCATCTTCTTCTTTTTCCTCAGATGCACACAAACACACCCACACACAAACACATTCACACAGACAAATCAACACAGAGATACACTTGCTAAAAAAAAAAAAAAAAACACAGATACACAAACACACCCACACACAAACAAACCCACACGGACAAACAACAAAGAGATAGATCGGTGCTTGATTGGTGCTTGACTGGAACAATCGGAGCTCGTGGGTCTTGCTTGATCGGAGCTCGTGGGTATGGGTCTTGCCTAATCGGAGCCTGATCGGAGTTAGGGAGATCTCGGATCTAATCGGTGCTTGTGGATCGGAGCTAGGGAGATCTGGGCAATGCTTGTGGATCGAAGCTAGGGAGATCTTGGTCAGATCTGATCTGGTCGGATCTAATTGGTGCTTATGGGTCAGAGTTAGGGAGATCGATTTTTGATCGGGTCTTGCCTGATCGGAGCTGTGGATCGATGCTTGTGACCGAGATTGTGTGGATTAGACTGAGAGGGAGAGTTGATCTGTGTTCAGAAATGGGTATAGAGATGAGTAGAGAGATGGGTATAGAGAGAGAGCAACAAATCAGAAAAAATGGGTAGAGAGAAAGAGAGCGCGTATGTAAAGGGGGGTAGTTGAGAGAAATAATAAAAAAATTGAGAAAATTGATTATTTAAATAAAAGAGGTAATAGAATAGATAAACTGATGTGGGTGTTTTGTAAAAATGGATGTGTGTAGGGGTCTTTTTTGTTGTTATGTTGGGCTAGGCTATCTCCTACGGTAATAGGCCCAAGTATTCTGAGTAAGGGAAGTTGAGACCGGTCCAACTGCAACTTAATTTGGGCCGGCTTGTGCGCAAACTTATGCCTCGTCTGCCAGGAGTGTGCTTATGGCAGACAAAACTGTTTCAGATGAGTTATGACAGACAGATATAATAACAACAAAAAAACAAAGTACTCTGACTATTTAATAGAAAATGACCAAATAATCTCTATTCACGAAACATAATCACAGTAATAACAATGACTTTTACAAGAAAAGTAAAACAGGAGCAAATGGTAATATGGGTTAATCAAAAGAGACGAAAATCAAATCAAGTCTGGTCCACAGGAGCAAAACCAAAGAGGGAAGAACGCCTCTTCTCAACACAGTTAATCTCCCAGGGAAAATCCTGCCATGGAAATTAATGGCTTTGAGGGAAACAGACCTAAATGGTTAGTGCCTAAAAGAATCCTTTTTATTTTCGGACAGAGGGCAGGATTTCGAGAGGGAGAGAGGGAAATCTATCTACTGGTGCGCCTACTGTTTTTTGCTCTCTCTGTTTTTTCTTCCTTTCTTCTTTCTTAATTTCTTTATCTTTTCTTTCTTTTCTTTTTTCAATTGTTTTTCTATTCTTTTTTATGATTCCTCCCAAACGATCTTGCTACCTTGTGGGCACGGCAAAGGTCTCCTTATATAGTGTTTGCCGTGACCAGATTTTACTATTTTAGCCCTTAACCATTTTTGTCTGGTCTGGGTGTACTTGCCGACCACCACAGGTTCGTCTGTGTGCCACTCCCCACTTCCAAACAAAGGAAGACTGTTTTATTTATTAGTCTGCCGTGGCACCCTTTCCTGCCACGGTGTGGTTGCTTTCTCTCTCTATCCCTCATGACATGCACCTAGCGGTTCCCCCTCAACCTTGCTTCTTTTGGGTGGTCCGTCATCCCAGCAGGATGTACCCCCCAAAAGAGCTTGGGCAGGAACCGCAAAATAGGTCTCTTCCCCTCTCCCCACTGCCAAACCATACCCCCCTTACCTCTGACCCATGACCCCACCATGTCCTATATTGGCTGGGTATAGGCTGATGGTGTCTGGGCCTTGCGCGTGCCTCCTTGTCATGTATGTCCAAAATTTGTCTGATGCTCATGCATTTGCCGCAGTCTGGAGGCTTGCTTGCACAATCTGCCGCCCTTCTTCGACCTTTTATGTTGGCTGTTTTACGATTCCCCGCTCCCCTTAGGGGCTGGGCTTTATTTAATACTGAGCTTTATATTTCTTTCAGCCTATTCCTTGATTGTCATCATGTCCTGCCATACTACTCTGTCATACCTGCTGTAATGACTTAATCCTCCCGGGCCTCTTCAGGCCTGCTGTTTATTCTTTCCCCAGTGGCTTAGCATGGCCATGGGTTTTCTTACTTATGGGCTCATGTGTCCCTTTTGTTTTCCCTTGGGCATTCTCGGCCCATTTGCTTGTCTTGGGCTTCCTCGGCCCTTTTTCTAATTTTGTGTTCTTATAGGCTTTTACTAACTTCATTTGGCTTCCCCAGCCCAATTACCTCATACTCATCTTTGGGGTTTGTGGGCCTGTCATCAATCCCCTACTCTCTTTGCTTGCATTGCTTTGGGCCTGCCGCGGCCCATTCTTACTTTTCTACATCATACACTGTCCATGGGTTTGCTATTTGCTATTTCTCTCTTTCCGGGCTCTTTTGAGCCCATTTGCTTCCTCAAGGCCCATTTATTTATTTTATAGACCTGAAATCCATTATTCATGCCGCTTGGACTTAGTAGTTTTTTTCTCTATCTTTTTGCCAACTTCTTTTCAGTCTGTGTTGCTAGGCTCCTTTCCTTCTTTATGACTTCTCAAAAATGGCCCTCAACAATGTGTAAAATAGAAAAGTAGGTTTTTAGTGTAAAAATGGATGTGTAAAATACACTAACTGATGTGGTTGCTCTAAATCATGCAAATTGACACTCACCTTAAATCATGCAAATTAACACTCAATTTATTTAGTAAAAGAAAATACTAATAGAGAGATAAATTATTAAATTATTCAAATTATAAATCTAAGGACCAAATTCACATTAACTGTAAATCTAGGCTTGGTATTTGTACAATCACAAAAATTAAAATAGAAAAAGGAAAAGTAGGTTTAAATAGGAATAGAGCTTGTCGGAGAGAGAGACAGATGATGATGATGATGATGATGAAGAAGAAGCAAGATAGGGATCGGAAGCCGTGCAATTACATGAATAATTGCAGAGAAATTAGAGTTGGGTTGGTTCCACAGATTAAAACTGTGGTAGAGAGAGATAGGACTAACTTTTTAAAGTAATGTGTAGAGTATAGGATAGGCAGAGAGACAGAGTGTGCAGTGACAGCAACAATGTGAGAGTGATTACATGTGCCCAATTAAAGTTAAAGTTGAGGAAGATTTGTCCCCTAGCTAGTAGCTAGTAGCTACAATAACGGTAAGTCTCAGGACTGATTTGATTACTACTGCAACTTCACTACCCGTACGTTGCCTTGGTGTCGACATACATGAGTGAGTGGGTTTTTTTTTTTTTTTTTTTCTGAAAACTTTATAGTGTGTGAAGAAGTTCGAGGTTGTTTGGTGTTGTTATTTAAATTATGATTTTTAGTGTTTACTTTTTATATTAATTTTTATAATATTTAAATACGTATTTTCATAATACTGAAAATTAAACAATAATATTTAAACACTGCTACCAAACAGGTCATAAAAGCTTTTAAATAAGCTGATTTTTTTTGCTGCGTATACAATAACAAATATATATATATATATATACGCGCACACACATATATAAAACAGAAATGTTAAGAAATGTCCTGAAGGTATTAGTTTTAAAACTATTTTTAAAAATGTTTTATGAAAAAATGATAAAATAATTAATTTTTTTGATAACTTTTTATATTTTTCATGAAAATGATATTAAAACTTTTTTAATATGGTTTATTAACAATTTTTTCAAAGGACACTTGTTAACATGATTCATATATAAAATTGGGACCTGTGACAAATAAAAATTACTTGATGTCTTGGGACAAATCATAACGTGAGACCCACGTTAAGTTAATTGTATTGACTTTTAGACCAAAATTGTAATTGTGGGACCCAAAAAATAAGCTATTACAAAAAGTAATGTAAAATACAGTTAATATCTCTGAGGTTTAGCTAATGTCAGCCAAATTGAAGACATTTCAAAATTGACTAATTTAATCCCTAATCACCGTGGCAATTAAAGCAAAAAAATGAGTAATAGTTCAGGGACTATATTAGGTTTAAAGATCAAGTTGATCAATTTTAAAATGTTTTAAATCCGGTTGACATTAATCCAAACTTTAGGAATATTGACTATATTTTACCCCAAAAAATAAAATAAAAAATTTATCACAAGACTCATATGAAACCTACAAACAATGAGGAAAAAAAAACAACTATTAATTGACTTATAGTCATTATACCAAGCACACACTTTAGTAGTTATAGTATTAATATTTGGGAAAAGTTAATAGACGTCCTTAAGATATTTGTTTATGAGTTATTTTTACAATTTTTTATATTTTTCATAAAAATAATATTAAATTTTTTTTTTAAATAACCTATTAAAAAAATGTTCAGTTAATATATGTCTTTAAACCATACATTAATTATCTATTTTGAAAAAAAAAAATTATGAAAATTGAAAAAGTTAACAAAACAGTAAATCACTTTTTCATTTTTTCATATAAAATTTCTAAAAATAATTTAGTAAAGTATACCTAAAGATACCCATTAGTATATCTCTTAAAAAATGCTACCATAATAGCATCATTTGTGTGTGAATACGTTGCTGAGCTAAAGTTAAAAGGTGAGCCGGAGTAGTGTCGGTGTGCATTGTGAAAAGCCAATTGCCGACAAGATGAAGTACTGGGTTGGTGCACCAAATTCCATGCATGAGCCCTGACCATCTGACCTGATCCTTACCATAAATTTTTGGCAGATGGGGTTGGAGATGGAGTACACTTATATATCATATTGATTCACCGAGAATTGTGCCATAGCTAGCTAGCCTCCGAATGAACAGAGACCAATGCATTAATCAACATAAAAAACCCTATGTGCATGCCGTACGTGTGGTCTATTTCATTTTTGACGTTAAGGAAAGGAAGTCTGCAATTACTTTTTTGCTCTGTTCTTTTTTCTACCCAATATTAATTTTCTTGCTTGTTGGCAGGTCATGATCATTCATTCATTTGTGAACAACACTTTTTTTTTTTGTTTATCATGAAAAGTAAAACCATGTGGAAGCCAATTGCGTGCCTGTCAAATTTTATGCAGGTCCAATAACAGTGATATTGTGATAGAGAAATCACGAATTGAACAATATTTGATTGACCTAGGACCCATCTGATCTGCCAGACTCGCATTATGGTATCAAGAAAAGCTTTAAATGTAAAATTTTAGATTTTTTTTTTTTTTTTTTTTGGTGGGGGGGGGGGGGGGGGGGGGGGCGATCTAAAGCTTTGAAAGTTCTTTAGGGTTTTGGAAAATTTAATAAATTATAGTGAATATTTCTTTAAAATTATAGATTTATAAAGCATGCATAAATTGTAGTGCTTTTTATTAAAAGCTTTAAATTTCAACTTTTTTTTTTAATATATACATATATAGAGCTTTTAATGAACTCTAAACTATTTTTGGTAGAACTTACAAAACACTAGCATTTTTCTTCATTCAAGAGACTTTTTTTTTTTTTTTTTTAATGCTCTAAAGGCTCTATAAGACCGAGTCCTATTCACTTCGTGTAAAACTATTGTTCAAATTGCATTGCTAAGCCTCAAAATTGTCATGTTCTCTATATATCGGCAGTTACTAAAAGTATCGCAGTAGGTGACCTATAACGGCAGTTTTAGAAACTGTCGGGAAAAAAACACCGATATATCTTATGTTTTTCGTACTGATTCCAGACCTCATGTGCATCGCTGTAACAAATTAACAATGTACATAAGAGTCTGATTTATGGAGTGACTGATTTCTCTTCTTTTTCTTCTTCTTCTCTCTTTATTTATTTATTTTTTCCCTGATAATCAGTGACTAATTTCTCATACTGTCTGATTTAAGTTATATGTATGATATGGATTAGCATGTGTGATAGGTCATGGCAACAATTTATCATGCTTTGGCAGGCGATCTTTGCTATTCCAAATTTGCTATGCTGCATCACCAGTTTTGGACTTGCACACACATTTATCATTGTTTGCTTACTTTCTCTAAGCATTGATGATCCAACTAACATATTTAAGACTATAAATAAGCATTTCAATGGTTGTTCCAGTATAGGAATTTTAACAATCATGATTCGCCATCTTTGAGAATTCTCTTAATGCATGATAATGATATACAGAGAAAGGTTGTTGAGTTTGGGCAAATATAAATTAGTTATATGTGAAAAATATTCAAGGCTTCAATAATAAATAAATTAAATAAAACAGAACAATATATAAATTAAATTACACAACTTCCCTTAAAACTTATCAAAATGACATTTAATTTCCTCTTTGAGATTCATACAAATGTCACAGATAACTCCAAATTTAACTTTTTAAACAAAATATTCTATTTTTTTAAATGAGTCCTACTTACGTCTCTCTTGAACTTTGTATAAATAAGTATAATAATATATATTTTTTAAATAGAATATTTCTTTAAGAAAGAGGGTATGAATTTTTTTTGTTGAATTTATAAAAATTTCAAGAGATTAGTGTCATTTATACAAACATTTAGAGGAGAATGTCATTTCGATGAATATCAAGTGAGGTTGGTGTCATTTGATATATATATATATATATATATGATCTCAAAGACACACCTAAGCAGTGACATGGGTTGGTCTAAAGTTCAACCGGCCTATGGGATCAACGGCAAAGAAAACAAGAGAGTTGGTAATGTTTTTGACCATGTAGTATAAGGTAGAAATTAAAAAAAAAAAAAATTAAAAAAAACAAAAGAAGAGAGATTTCTACCCAAATGATAACAAAAAACAAAAGAAGAGACATAGATGCCAGTTAACATTTGGTATTCTAACAGAAAAGGATAAGGAAACCCAAAATTTTATATTATTAGTCTTAGGGCGACAACAATATTATCTTGAGAGTGAAACCAAGAGGGAAAAAAATAGATTTTTTAATTTGGAAGAAAATTAAAGAAAGTGACTATAAGTTTAGAGTTTTCTTTACGATTTTGTAGAGAGCAAGTTTGTGATATTTGTATAGGTGATTTTCACCATGATAATAGATTTTTTTGGACACATGGTAGTTTTTACGAATAAATTGTGTTACAATTTTTAGAAAGGTAATTCCTTGTATTGACCCCACTATTGATATAAATCTTGGAGTTTGGATATAAATTCAACTAATTTATAACTCGTACATATGCACAGTATAATAAAAAACAATTACAATTACATACATCTATGGATTCAAATTATACCTGAGGTAAGAGTTACATATTTTTTAAGTTATTGATAAATTTTACTCTCTCTCTCTCTTTCTTATTTTTGTTTTTAGTTTTTGGATATGCACATAAGTTTACTCTCTTTTTTATTAAGTCTTTTATGGTTTATTTATATTAAACTTTTCATCTTCTGCACAACACTAACTCACCTAGAATAAAGATTAAAAAAAAAACTTAGATAGGACACAGTGACATAAATTTAGACAATAATTGGAATTCAATTTAGAATATATATATATATATATATATATCTCTCTCATAAGCTATCGTGTAACTGTAGAATTATTCGAAATTGATTCTATGGTTTCTTCTTTCATGTTGGAGGAGTCTTTTCATATATGTCTAGGTGTTTTTGTGTAAGGTTGCTTTGTAATTACTTTAAAAATTTTGTTAAATTTTCTTCCTTCACAGAGGACAAAATTGTGACTTGTCAACATACATATTGACGACAAGTAATCTAAAGCTAAAGAAACCTCAACAATTTGGCGTTGAAGATCAACAATTAAAAATCCCTAGGATCAAGTATTAAATTTCTTTACTTTGAACCAAGCTTTCCCTCTCTTACTTTGTTGAATATGAATTATTTATCATTTTAATTTCATGGTGCGTGTTGTTAACAGACCATCAAAAACAATTATGATAAATTAGGCCAGTTAATTAGTTCCAAAGACAACCCTAATCTCTGAGAATATAGTGGTTGTCTATTTCATAATAATCCCTCTAATTAAGAAAACCCTAATCACATTCACTGCATGATATCTTTTATACTATGCACATGTCACTCTCTGCCCTTTACTTTTATTTTATATTGAGAAACAACTAATTTAAAGGTCAAATCCCTAGCCTTCTTCTTTTTTAATTTTTGAGAATGTTTTTCCATATATATTATTGTGCACTTCGTCTTTATCTATTTTTATTATTATCATGTGAATTTATTAATTTAATGACAGGTACGTAATTCAAAGGTAACCTTAATTTTAAGGAGCAGGTAATTAATTCAACCCTAACTCTCAGGCAGGCACGTTAGAAAAGCAGTCTCATTGGTCTTGATGACCAAATCCCAACGATCCAAGTTTATTAATACAAGCTTTTAAAATTGCCTTAAACAAATGAACTTGGTGTCGGCTTTTAAGATTAGATATGCCGGTGGCTAATCTTTTATTAGCGAATCTAACTATTGAGTTCTTTATTTTTACTTGAAGACAAAGTGTTTGTGTTTTATGTGTTAACCACACCCAATTAATTCACACAAAAATTAGCTAATTTCACGATACAAATATTTATAAGCTTATTTCTTCATAATTAATTTTCTTAAATATTTTGTGTGCGTGTATATATATATATGTGTGTGTGTTTTTTTAATTTATAGTTAATAATTATAGTTGACCTGCAAAATCCAACACTAGTTTACCATGCATAATGCCACATGACATAATGCAAGAGCTTTCGCGTAAAGGATTAAAATTATAAGAATGACTTATTCACCTTATGACTTTTATAACATTGTTTATAAGATGGATAACTAGATAAGCTTTTCCTAATTAATAATAATAATTTATTATGCTCTTTCAATCATAATCATGTCATTTTTATTTCTCTCCTAATGATGTTATGTTATATTATTGTGCCAAGCTTATAGCTAAATGTTAGTTTCTGACAACAACGTGCCGCACTTGGTATCCAACTTAGATAGAAGAGAATATATATATAATATTCCTGATAAAATTTATAGATTTTAGAGCAATTTAAAAAAAAAAAAATGATTATGATTGATTGAGGGTTGCATATGATGAATCATGAAAGCAACATTTGGATGATAAAGATTGTCGTGTGGCTTTGGAAAGTGGGACCCTTCCAATTGAGAGACATTTTGATTTTTGCCCCTCTTTGACCGGCATTATATATCATTTGGGACTTCTAAAATTAAGAGTAAACTTCCATTTTAGGTTAGAAAATTCATGAATCCACTTCATCATCAAGTTCCTCAGTTTTTGTATTAAAAAAAAAAAAAAAAAAAAAACTCTCTTAATTTTTTATTTGATTAGCAAAACAAAGTGATATCTTTCCCAACTACACGTTTTGATATAAAAATTAAATCTCCACGTAGCCACATTTTGATAGTGACCCACTTGGCTTTTTTATTTTTATTTTTTTTATTATTCTTTCAAGGTTCTATGAATCATATTAATTTAATAATAGAAAAAGATAGGAGGTTTTCCTTGGATTAGTATCAAACCAAGTACACATTGTAATTAAATATATTAAAATTCTTTTACTTTAATCTTATATTTTTGGAGATTAAGAGGGAACCCTTCTTTTTCACGTACTTGCTTTATTATATTTATTCTGGGAGATAGTGGTTAATTGCACTTTATTTTTGTTTAATAAAACGTCTTTGATTAATTAGGGTTTACACGCGGCATAATGAGGCACACATGCACCTTAATCAAAGTATAACAAATTAATGACAGCCTGAGATCTGCATTACACACATGCACTAGCTAGGGAAAGTTGACCTTATAATCAATTTGACTCAATGATGATTTAATTAACTTTTTTTCAAAGAACAATGATTCAATTAACGACTAGTTTTCGATCTTTTATATTTATAATATGGTTTCAAAAACACCTAATGCTAATGACACTTCCTTGACCATGAAGTAGCAAAAACCAAAGACAAATTGAGATTTAAACTATTCATTTGAATTTATATTTATAGTCAAACTGATAATCCAATTAATAATAGTCTTTAATTTCTTGCTCTTTTACCGCATATGCTGATTAATTTCAGTTCTGACTCTCCAACAAACCTAACACGTAGTTGCATTTAATTATTTATTTCTACAAGTTTCAATACAATTAAGAGTCATGCTAACAAGTGTCCTTAGAGCAATGGTTAACAATCCATTTTAAGAAAGTTTTGAAACCACTTTTATAGGAAATGAAAAAAGTTATCAAAACATTAATTTTTTTTTTTCATAAATTTTTTTTAAATGAATTATTAACCATTGCCTAAGGACATCCGTTAGCATTTCTTTACAATTAATACTAATTAAGTAAGAGTCTAAGGAAGGCTGCAAACTGATACCAAATGAACAACTTTACGTAGGATGCGTGTAACTCATTGTATATATTAATATATTACCTAAATATTTTATGTCACGTAATACTTGATCAACAACCATTACGCACGCACTGCATTAACTTATAGATTAGAGAGTCCTAGTAGATATTTGTTTTTATGTAACCTCGAAAGGTCAATTCAGATTCAAAATGTAACGTTAATTTCCTTAGTATCTATATTATATCCATTTTCAGCCTGTTTGACAATAGATATCTGGATGAACTGGAAAAAAATGTCTACTTCCTAATATTTTGTGGTTTTATATATAGGGTTTTAATTAGGAAGTCATGTCTTGCTTGCTGGAATTTGTCCACGTTGAAATTAAACAATCGAGTCAATCATATTATCAATTGGATCATTGTACGGTATAATATTCCTTTTTTTTTTTTAAATGTATCCATTACCATACTTATAAAACTGTTCATCTATAATTGTAAATTATATATTAAATTATAAAATAATTTATATTAACCTGTTAAAATTTTATACAAGGTTAACCATTAAATAAATGCACGGTATATGCAAGGAAAAATGAAAAGGTGTGTACCATAATATTCTCTTTACCAATTTTCCTTTACATTTCACCTTCTTTTGTACTGGTATATTATGCTATCATTCCCTTATCCTTTGTCGTAATTGTCATTCCCAAAAGAGAGATTGATGTATTAGAAATCAAAAATGAAGGAGCATTATTCACGATAAGCATTGGTCACGAGCCACTTGCTGCTCCCTTGGGACCCAAATTTAATTTTGGTTGTCAAGGTTTTTATTTTTATTTTTTTTAAAGAGGAATATTCCATTTTGTTCAATGTGTTTCTTTGTGATCGTTGGAAACATTATTGGTGAGTGAAAATTGTTGGGGTTTCACATTCAAAGTAGTTTATTTCATTAGTACAATACAATGAACATGATGCATCCCCCATCAAGTGTATTGCAAAAGATGATGAATCTGTCTAATCTCAATGCTCTTTTTATATAATAATAATAAATCACATGAATAACATTAATTTTTAATTTAAAGAATGGAAGCCAACAATCTTGTGTCCCCCCAAGTTAGAGAAAAAAAAGGATAGAAGAAAAAAAAATAAAGGGGGATGGGTGAGAGTGAAACTATGAATTACCTAACCCAAATTTCTTCGGTTTGCTCTCTAGCCATTCTTGACCAAAGGGAAAACAATGCAATGAATGTCTTATTTCCACACACAAATCACATATTTTTGTGATGTGGACCATTCCCTTTCTCTCATAAGTCTTAACTTTATGTTCTTTTGATCTCTCCTAACCGGTGAAAATCATTTGACAACAATAGGATGGCTTTTTTTTTTCCTTTTTTTAGAAGAAAAAAAAAAAAAAAGATTGTGAATTTTAAAATCAACCTCTAAGTGCGTCACACATCATTAGGGCAAACTTGATATAGCTCGAGGTTTAAGAAAATAAATTTAAGCATGAAATTTTATATTTAAATATCAATTAAATAAAATTATTCAATACTAACCAAACCAATGTTAATTTGATGAATTAAAAGTTTAATTATAACGAAACTAAAGTTAATTTCATATAAAGAATCAAATATCGTGGTTCAAGCATAAACTTTAACAACAAAAAAAAGAATGTAAACTTATTATTATTATTTTTAAGTATGTGTACTTTAGCTTTGTATATGGAAATGGATGGTTAAATAAAGTTGTATTCTAATTTTTAATTTTGATTTTGGTGTTAAGAAGGAGATAGATTATTTAGTGTGTGGTCATGTTGAAGATTAATTGGCTAATGTTGATTGTCTACCATGTATGATGTTAGTTTATAAAAATTAAAGTCTCAAGCTGTTATGAAGAATTAATCATCATTGATGATTTGGTGACAAAGAAAGGCACGCCACTAGGTCGACTCAACGTCTCAACCAATAGAATAACTGACTGCTTTACTCAACTAGCCTGATATGCTCAACCTAGAGAGAAAACTTATGCTTGAAAGAGTGTCACTTATACAACCGAACCAAATTAAAGCACCCGATTGATCAAGAGTATATATAACCTACCTAAATCTCGATTGGAACCAACCAATAAAAGGCACAATTCTTATGTACTAAAGCAATAAAGGCATGAACAACTAACAAGTAACACCCTGAGCCGTTGGTGTTCATTTATTATGACAACAAGATTTCAGTATACAATTTTCTCATTAAAGACAACCTTAAAAGGTAAGGAGATTCAAGAAAAAGGTTACCACCAAATAATTATAGAGAATACATTCCCTTTCCCTTAACCATCATTTAAAATTACCACCGCGTACCTTTGGCGCGATAGTCAATGTATAAATATAAGTGATTATGGAGTGTGAGGGGCAATATATGGTCGGGATTCAAGCCTTCAGGAGGGAGTTTCACACACACATACACTTAGATTAGAGTAGAGTAGATTTCTATCTTGTATAAAAGTAAAAATAAAAAAAAATAAAAAAATTCAAATCTCTTAAGGTTGTGTTTGAAAACTTAAATTTAGATTTAGATTCTAAATCAATATATTTGATATGTCATTATTTCAAACAAGTAAATATTACTAGCTTGTAACTCCATGCATATGCATGGATAATGGATATATTTAAAAGATATATATTAAGATGCATAATATTATTCTTATATATATAATTTAAATATTATTGAATATTGATAGTCATTTTTTTTAACTCTTTAAAAAGTCTTGAAAGAATATTATTAGGTAAAAAATGTAAATTGTCAATTTTTTAAATTTTTTTATGTTCATTAATTCTAAACTCTTTGGTTTTTGTACGCAATAACTCATTTGGATGGATATTTATGATGTGATCCCACATTTGACTCCAAAATTAAAAAATAAAACTCTCTCTAACAATAAATAATTTATGACACATAGCACAAAATTGGACTTCAATTATAGAGTCTAATTAGATTTTCTCTAAATTTTACCTAATAATAATAATAATAATAATAATAGGTGAAACTGAGAGAAACTCAAATTAGAATTCCAAAATAGAATTCTAATTTTGCGCCATGTGTCATAAATTATTTATTCTTAAAAAGTTTTATTTCTTAATTTTAGAATCAAATGTGAGACCATATCATAAATATTCATCAAAGTGAGTTATTAAGTACAAAAACCAAAGAGTTTAAAATAATTTAATCATAAAAAAAAGTGTTTCACAATAATAAAAAAAATAAAAATAAAATTGACAATTTACATTTTATACCTAATAATATTCTTACAAATTTTTTTAAAGATTTAATAAAATATAAAAATGACTATCAATAATATTTAAATTATATATATATAAATTATATTATGCATCTTATTGTATATCTTTAAATGTATTCATGCATATGCATGGAGTTACAAGCTAGTATATATAATATATGTAGATTCATTGATTTTAGATATCATTTCAAATTCAAGGATTTTAAAGGTTTAAAATTTTTGGTGGATTTGTCAAATTCAAATCATTGACATTTTTTAAAGCATCCAAACAAGGTATTTGGATTTTAATCACCCAAATCCAAATCCGCAATTCCACATGTCCAAATCCTGTCATTCAAACACGCCTTTGAATTCTCGTTGATCTAATTTACCCTTTTACTAGAAACCCATTAAGACCATACAATCAATCTATATTCGTCAAATCTTAGGTATGAACGGAATCAGTTGGTGTATAAACTTTGTTTACATTTTCTTTTTGTCCCTTGTTTGAAGGGGTACAGTTATTTTGATTAACATATATAATCCAATAAAGAAATTCACATGTATTAGCGTGGAAGCTAATTGAACAATTGGGAGCTTTATTATTATATTGCTGTTCTGCTAAGTCTTTTAATTAGTTAAAACGTGGTAGACACATTGAGATGTTTTGTCGCAACGATAATAAGCCCAATCTTTGACAAGATTGTCATACGTACAAGATGACACAAAACTTAACAAGCTATATATCATCAGTACAACACCTATCAGATGTTCCCACATGCTTTGCCCAACTCTATCTCCACCTTGAAACTTTATAGTATGTGAAAATGATGCACAAACCCACTTGATTTTTCTTAATTTTTTTTCTTTGCATTGGGACCCATAATCTGACTGAAATTGAGGATCCCAGTATCTAGGCCCATGTCTGTGCTCTTAATCTTTACAACTTTGATTAGAGTTTGGTCCCACTTAGAAGGAAAGAGATGGATGGGTAAGTAACAAAAGTTGTCCACTTTGTAGAGATTATATATCCAAATTCATTCCATGCAGTTGGGTGGGGTTTGATGGGGATGGAATAGACAAAAGCGATTTATTAGTTTATGGAACCAATTAAATATGCAATACAAAGCTACTTTTACTTTAAGATGTACAGATTCTTTATTTGAGGCCATTTGAAGTGTTATATCCGTGTCGTATCTGTATCATAACAGTATCATATTTACTATATCATGTTATAATTTTTTAAAAATTACTCATATTTTTGTATCATACCTATACCCATACTCATACCTGTACCTGTACTCGTATATGTGCATCCTAGCTTTTACTACTACTTCATCACCTTTGAAAATTTTGATGTTGCTTCCCTATATATAAAGGTCCCACACTACTCGTGACAAACAAGAAAAAGAGAGAGAGAGAGAGAGAGAGAGAAAGAGAAAGAGAAGATCATTATAGCCTTCCACATTGCTTTCTTTTATTATGTGGAAAATCTTGATGACTGCAAATGGGTTAAATAGGGAAATGGATTTGGTCAGATAGGAATAGGATATAGTGCATGGTGGAGTAGACCTAAAGTTTTAAGAGATTATATCAATGCCCATTTTTATAGTTTCTTTATAGAATCAAAACCCATTAAAAAAAAAACCAATGGAAAGGAAGAAAAGGAAGGTGCCATTCAAACAATTTTTTCTGTTAGAATGTTGACAAATTGTTGAACGAATCATACATATATCTATGTACATTTTGGTTCGTGCACATCATATTCTTCCACTAAGGATTAAAAAATCCGTACTGCTACAGTGCTTTTTCTTTTTATTCCATCTTAAAATATTAGTGAGTGTAAATGGAGACCTCATCTTGGGTAGAACTGTTCCGGGCTGGGTGTCATAGTCCGTGATAAAGAAGGTTTGGTGATTGCTGCCATGGCTACTCGTGTTCCCCAACTCCTCCAGGCGATAGAGATTGAAGCTTTGGCTGCTAACAAAGCTCTTGAGTTTGCACAAGAATTGGACTTAACAGATGTTGTTCTGGAGGGTGATTCATCACCGGTGATGGCGGCTTTGAACTCCAAAACTCCTGGCCTAGCTCCTTATGGTTTGATGATTCAGGAGTCTTTGTCTCTTTCTTCAGCTTTTTCAAAATTGTCCTACTCTCACACTAAGAGAGAGGGCAACACAGTTGCACACAACTTGGCCCAATTAGCATTTAATGTTCCAAATTGTGTAATATGGATGGAAGATGTTCCGCCTGATGTATTATCTCCCTACCAAGCTGATTTAGCTGGTATTTCCTATTAAATTGCATAACTATGTTGATTCTCAAAAAAAAAAAAATCTTGGGTAGAACAAGTATGTCTTTGCTTTGTCTTGCTTTTTAAAGTTTTAAAAAGCTTTTAGTGCTAGCAGCCTAGCTAATACCTAATGTCACTCAATTACCCAACATGGATGGACTAGTGGGTACCCATTACATCCAGCCGGAATTGCTACATTATGTCAGGAATTATTAAGGTTAAAAATTGAAGTTAATGAAGGGAACTAATTTCGACCTAGAAAAAAATATCATTTAAGACAGAACAAGATTAGGAGGATTTAAATGTCCTTTATTATTCTAGATAAGACTTCTACTTTTCTCAGTTTCGAGAGAAGCATTTATACATATTAAAGGGACATGGAAGTAGCAATGGTATGCACAACTTCTTTTTACCATTTATGAATGTGACAAATTATAATTAATGTAACAACTCTTTTCTATGCACAACTATTTTATTTTTTGTGGTTAGATATATTGAAATTGAATGTCAGTGAGACAAAGGTATCATGTGGCGCATACAAAAATTTTGTCTAAAAAACATAATTGGTTTAGAATCAATAATGTGTCAAATGTGAATGAGGTTCAAAACCTAGGAGAGAGAGAGAGAGAGGGAGAGAGAGCATCAAATCTGAGAACAGCTACAGCCACTTTGAAACATAGGGAAAGAATAATATGGCCCATTACATTTGGTAGACTAGCCAGACCAAATAGATAGCCCAGCTCCAAGGGAATCTGCTACAACCACAAGATGGTGTCACCAACTCATCACCATAACCATGTTGACCCCTTAGCTAAGTTTAACTCAAATTTGATTTAGTCTTGCTGGCCAAGAAAAAGAAGAAGAAAAGGGTCCTACTCATGCTGGTGAATTCAAACATTCAAAGTAACAAGTCTTTGTCAAATCAGAGTGGAACCCCTTTTAGACTTATAGATAAGGCCTTTCCCCACTCCATTTTGTGAAATGTAAAGGATGAGACTGCATTATTGTTTTAATATGACAATGCGTGTGTGTATTATAGGATTGGTGTCATCATGCAAATTTTTAGTCCAACAATCATCATTAAAATATTCCCTTTCACCGGACCTTATCATATACCATATGGTCAAGAAAGGTGGGTGTTCAATAGCTCCAGATATTTATGAATGTTATTACGTGTAACAGCTTATAAGTAATGCCTTCTGGAGCTTCAACAGCCACCCAAATATGAATTGGTCCGCTAGAAAAACCAACGCTAATCTTAGTTGATAATCAAACACCAATACAAGATGATTTTTTTTTTAAAAAAAATTTATCTTTGGACCATATAATTAGAGGTTTTGATGTACATTGCATGAAACATATATTACAGGTAAATCTAATTGAAATTTAGGGACCACAAGAAACCTACAATTCCATCACCATAAAAATTAAGGTTGCTTTCTTTCTTATTCTTCTTTCTCCAAAAAAAGGGTTTTCAATTACATGTGACCTACTTGCAAATAACAACAAAAGCTACACGAGACATCTAGGATCACTATAGCCTTGCAAAAGGCATATTATTATTATCACTGTGTGAAATTTGATGGCTCCATCATGAGTTCACTTTAGGACACAATGGATTTGGTGGGGAATAGGAAAGTGGAGTAGGATTAAAGCTTAAGGATCATATTCAAAATATTATCCATTTCATGGTCATTGAGAGCATTTTAGGTACAATGGTTCCCTTCATAAATTTGTATGTATCATCCAAGATTGTAAAATTTTTAGTGATAATTATTATTTGGATGTTAATGTTTCACATATATACTCTACCAAAAACAATGGGAATCATTTATGAGGATGATGATTTAGTGAGTTGTGCTATTTTCAAGTCATGTCTGTCTCTCAACTATTCTCTTTAGCCACACTACCATTAAAAATGGAAATGAGGCATGCAGGCACCAACCCATACACACAATATTTCTCTAGATTTTCTGAAAGATTACACATAATATTCTCCCACTAACAAAAGTTCATTTTCCTATAGTGTTTTGCTTTTCGAATTCCTTACCCGATGTAACTTAACAACCCGACATGGACGGTGGTAGTGGATTGCTTGTTCATTGGGGGGAGGGGGAGAAAGAGAGCTTGCAATTATTATTTTTACAAAGTTGATGTGAAAAAATGATGGCTTAAAAAAGACATTTTGGTGTTGAATCCTAATATATATATATATGAATGAGGCTATAAGATTTTATATCACGATTTGATATAGATTCCATCTATACTGTATATATAACTAAGATGGAAACAGAGTAACCCCCCAAAAAAAAAAAAGCTTTACTATTAGCCTATTACATATATTTCTCCTAGAGCACTCTACCAAGATCTTTATGCCTTCATTTGCATATGAAACATGAAGGACAAGCCTATTTTTTCCCCGGCCCAACAAGCCCAACACACTTACTCCTGGGCTCAGCTTGTTTTTTCTTACAAGCCCAAAAAGTAAGGTTCAAGATTGGCTCACACAAGCCATGCCCGAACTCAATCTTGAATGTCACAGGCAATTGCTTGAAGATAAACACGACTCTTGGATAAATTAGAGCAAAATATATGAATATGACTGATTCTATTCTTCTTTATACTATAAATGCATTAACCCAGGCCTGAAGAATAACATCAAACTAAAAGAACGCACGCAACTTAAACTGAAATTGTATACCCAAGTGCTGTCCATAAACACCACAACAGAAACTGACTCAGTCCTTTATATTCTCTTGCAAAATACAATGAGGCATGCATATTTGTGTGAAATTAAAGAGCAACAATCCAACCTTGACAACAATAGAAGTAGGACAACACTGTGTAATATTTCCACATGTGCACCTTTAACACTAACATGACATATAACGACTGACTATAATAAAAAGAAAACCTTTTATCATACAAACATAGGCCTAGACAGAACTAAATCACCTTGGACAACCCAATTATACTATGTGCAGCACCCTTTTACAAGAAAGAGAGACAGAGTATGTTTAAAAGAGTAACACAGACAAGAAGTAAATATTAAGGAGAGTTTTATAACCTATAAAAATAAAATACCATGATAATGAAATGGAATTTCGGAGTGGACAAATGAAAAGGCGAAGCACAAACCGAAAGTTTCAATCGCTCACAGAGATCAGGATAAAATGATTGATTCAATCCATAACACCATCAACAATTTTCTCAATTACAGTCCTATGATGCATAAAGGAATGAATTTTAGGACCTAAGAAGGGTTCAAGTACTTTGCTGAAAATATAATTTGAGAAAAAAAACAAATTGCACACGAAATGTGGATAGATGCAAACAATGGGATAAAATAAAATAGAATAAACAGCTCCTTGCCCAAATACCTCAACTTGAAAACAATTGATATATAAGCAAATGCATTAGAAATTTTGAACTACAAAATTGCCCAAGGATGGATGTCAGGTTATATGCCCAGAATCCTCTTAATCATTATAACCATCCAAAAAATAGCTATGATGATGATAATGGAGAAAAAAAAATTTAAGTAACTTCTGTAAATAGTTCTAAAATAATAATCAAGCAATGACACTTCTTCTAGCTACCATCAGGCAACTAAATTAACATGTTCATATAGCTAACACAGAGTGTTAATATGAGGAGATTTTAAACTAATTCCCAAAAGAGAAAAAGATAGAATCTTTACAGATGTTTATAAAACCTCATATTGGAGCAATTGTCTAAAATATTTATTTCATCATTTTCCTTCTTTTTCTTTTAGTTGAACACAGCGATTTCACCAACAATGAGAAATTGTAGGTAGTAACATTGGCGCAAGCTAGCTGTAAGAAACAGCATTGCAAAGCAACAAAGTCCCATAGAAGAACACTAGAAGTCTAGAACTAGATAATAATTCTAGCTACAGATCTTCGGACAAAAGTGGCAGAATGCAGCACCAACAAACAAAATAAAATAATTGAGAACAAGAATAATAACGAATGCGCGCGCGCGCACACACAAAGACAGAAATGGAAGGAGATTCCAACTTTTTTTTTTGATAGGTAGATAAGAAATTTTATTCGAATGAAAAAATGCACCTCCAGTTCACAAGCTGCGTACTGTAACTGCAGAATTATGACATATTACAAAGAGTCTAGAAAATCGAAAAAAACTGGATCTCAAGTACATAGGTGTTACAGCCATCCAGACAAAACAAAGATCTTAAAACAATCATCTTGAGCTCCACTATTCTGCGTTCTGTTCTAATTCCTTCAAAAGCCCGATTGTTCCGTTCACACCAAATGATCCACATTAAGGCACAAAGGAATGGCCTTCCAGCAATTGCCTCCCCTGAGCTTACCAAACCGACCCATCCAACCAAGCCAGCAAGTCCACTACACAGCTAAGCATAACCCATTGCACGCCAAATGGGTACAAACCCATATACCAAAATTCCCTAGAATACTCACAATGCCTCATAATATGATGATGCAGTAACAAAAAGTCTTTATTTTGTTGCCATCAAGTCCACTACATAGCAAGGCATAACCCATTGCACACCAAAAATAGGCTCAAACCCATATACCAAAATTCCCTAGAATACTCACAATGCTGCATATATATGATAATGCAGTAACAAAAAATCTTTAATTTTTTGGTACTGCTAAAACTATCTAAAACTGAAAAAAGGGTATGATGATGATAATGGAGAAACAGTTACGAGCAACCTTCATAAATAGTTCTAGAATAATACCCATGCTATGAAACCTCTTCTAGCTATTATTAGGCAATTAAACTATGAGCAAATTTTAAACTAATTCCCAAATTAGAGAATCTTTACAGATATTTATAAAAGCATCATATTTGAGCAATTCTCTAGAAATTTTATTTTATAATTTTTCTTTTAATTAAAGTCAAACATGGAGATTTCACCAAAAATGAGAAATTGCAGCACAAACAAGATAATTGTGTAATCATAAAATGTTTAAATTTCAAGCTTTCTTAACTTTAAAATTATAAAACCCCCCAAAAAAAACCAAAAAAAAAAAAAAAAAACTGATTTTGTGGAATAAAAAGTAAATAACATCCCATTAAAAGAAATTTGATAAGCATAATAATAACAATGAAAAACTGTAATATCCAAATTTTAAAATATACAAACTAATAAAAAGTTATTCAATGATGTAACATGATCCAAACCCATATATTAATTTTGAATTAAAACTTAAAAAAAAAATAGACAAAAATGAAAGATTTATTCAAAATTCTAAAAGGAACAAGTAAGAAACAGCATAAGCAAATTATTAAGCAGAAAAATCTGAATGATAATGATAGTAATATAGGATGACCCAGTTATGTGTATGTCTCACGAAACCCCAATGAAACGTCGTCGGAGCAGGAGGAGTGCTCGGCCGGAATCCGAATTCCGCCGACGGCAGCGGTGTCCGAGAAGTCAACGACGCCGTTTCGGAATGCTCCAAATTCCATCTTAAAAAATTAAGAGAGAGAGAAAGAGAGTGAGAGTGATGGATGAGAGTAGAAAACCATCATTTTGGAAATCAGAAATTGAGGGAGACGAAGAGGATGATGAATGCTTGCGTTGCGTTTCCGTTGGGTTGAGAGTTTAGCGTAGGGTGAAGGTTACGCTGCTGCTTCTCTCTCTCTCTCTCTCCCTTTTATATTACGCTAGGACTATAAATTTATTTACAATTATAAATTACTTATATTTGTTTTGTAATGTCTCAATCAAAAGACTATAATAATCTATTAACTTTGGGCACGCGCGTCTTTTATTTTTTATTTTTATAAAAGTTAATTGGAGGGTCAATTTTTGTAACCCAAATCCAAAGGGTAGGATTGTGAGCCCAATGAACCTAAGACAATGAATTTGTAGAGAGTGGGTGAAAGAGCTGGGCTAGTAGTGAACTAAACAGTATTAGACTGTAGTGCTTGTGAGTAAATTAACATTCAATCGTGCTCGGACATATGCAAACATAGACGTCCGAAGAGGAATTATATTGAATGAACGTTTGTTACAGTTCTTGGAGTTACAGTGATGGTGTTTACTTCCTTCTATCTTTCTTTTTCCGATCCCCTTTTATCAGAGGCCTCTCTCCCTTATATAGTTCCCTCTCCCTTCATCTTCATCGTCCACTTGTTCATCATCTAGACGCCCACTTGAGTGCATGTCCCATCATGTGTCCTCTTTGGCCTTGTGTGAGTGGCGGTAGCTGAGAGTGCACTGTTCAGGGGTCTTATCCACATTAATGCGGCCAGAGAAGTGGGTGCAGTGCATTTAATGTGGTGGTTGAAGTTTGTCTTCTAGATATTTCTCCGTTCCTGCTATTTTCATGCGCGCCTGAGGTTCATTTCTATCATTACACTTATCAGGAGGATCATTTGAGCTTCCCAGACGCCTGTTAGACCAAGTTTCTTCGGATCCGAGGATAATGGCCTCCTCGGACAACTGAATGTCTCCTCGAACTATGACCATGCTCCTCTCCAGACATGTTTCTTTTACATGGGCTTCTTCTCAAGTATTTTCATCTCTTCGGATAAACAGTAGTCTTCAAATAGGGTCTTGGGCCCAATACGTTAGGTTGGGTTTTTCACCCCCCACAATAGCCCCTCAAAATTTTAGTTTTTCTCTCGCATCCGAGGAGAAAAAATAGGATTTTGACTTGTCACAAAATGGAAGTTTGAAATGACAAAAATATCGGAACTTACACGCTGTGGGCATAGAAGTAGGCGCCTCATAAATGCTGCTGTCGTTTCAGTCTCCCCAAGGCACTACCATTTACTCCAGGCGACGCTTTGTCTTTGGCATCCAATGGTGGGCTATAGATCCAACGGACGTGATTTTTTCCTCAGAAATTGGGCGGGATGGCCCCTGACCCTTCGCTTGTTCCCATATAAAGCCTCAAAGGAGGTTAGTTCTTCTTTACTTTGCAAATCCTCAGAGCGCCCAGCAAACTCAAGCACTCGAAACCACTGAGTACATTCAATCATCAATCCTAATTCGTCCCAGAGTCTGCAAGAATCCTTCTGCGAGTTCGAAGACCGCTTTTCGATTCAGTTTGCGTAAGTGTCGACGTTTCTAATCCTCCATCCTCTTCTCGGCTAGTGCTTTCGGCTTTCAAACCCTTATTTGCTAGTTACTGCCTTGCACCCTTCTCTTTTTAGCCAAAAATGGGTAGATTCGAGGAACTTGTTGAGAGTCCCGCCCTAATAGAGGAATTTAAGGAGACCTACGGCATTCCACGGGGGGTAAATCTGAGGTATTGTCCTCCGGAGCGGATATTGACCGACCAAGGAGAGGGGGAAGTCGTAATCCCCATGATAGCATTCATAGAAGGGGGAATGACTCTTCCCATGGGTCCTGTCACCGAAGGTTATCTTCGTAATCACAGGCTTTCCCCTAATCAGTGCGCAACCAACCTCTTTAGGATCCTAGGAGCAGTTGATGCCCTGAACCGTTAGCTAGGATTAGGACTTACCTGGCATGACGTGGTGCATATGTACGAGTGTCATAGTCAGAAGGGGGCGGGATACTATCTTAAATCCCGGTCCGATGTCGTTAGGCTCGTTTCCTGCCTTCCTAAGTCTAATAAGGGGATGAAAGATGACTATCTGATCGTCTCGGGTGCGTGGCATGATGGTATTCATTGCCCGACTGAACCAGGAGAGCCAGGTAGGACCCTTTAGGCCTAGGTTTCCTGACAATAGACTTAGGGTTTTCACTTTTTAACAATCTGTTTTCTCTCGTGTGTATCATTGTCTTCAAGTTTCTGACCAAGTTTTTGTGATGTTTACAGATAAAAGGCACGTTTCTCCTCGGCTCAGCCTCTCAAACGTCCCCACGCTGAATTACTTACTCCGGTCGAAAATTTTCGTGAGTGATGACAGGCAGCTCCGATCTGTTCCTCTCATCCTTGGTTATACGTCTAAGCGAAAAGATTTCTAGCCAGTCGGCAACGCCATTACTCAAGGGGACTACCGCCTCAAACGGATAGACGTCGGTCGGCATAATTTTTTAGCACCACACGAGCTTGCGCCCGTGCCACATCCAAATCCTCAGGGTGTGTCGTTGCTCCTTCAGCCCATCCAACAAGTTCCTCTCGAACCCGCTGCGGCCAAGGAAAGAGTCGCTTCTTCAGGAGGGGTTCAGGTGATACAAGTTTCCGACGCCGAGGAGGAAACTGATAAGCATTCTAGTGTCCGTCCTGTTTTAGTAACTGCTCTTCCAGTAGGCTCTTCAGAAGAGGAAGACATGGCTGACTTGAGGAATTTGATGAGGAACAGGGGGAAAAAAGCTGAGCCCAAAGGGACCAGTACGTCCCAACCGCTTGTGAGTCTTCCCCTAGCGCCTCCCCAGGTTCTTGATCCCGGCCTGAAGCCCATGCAGGATCTGAGGAAGAAGAGGCCCCTCCTTGATACCGAAGAAAAGCAAGCGCTGCCACCCAAAGGGACTAAGCAGTAGAAGGTGGTGAAAGACCACCGGAACCAGAGGGCCTCGTCCACTGAGAGCCGAGATGAGGTCATAGTGGCTGATGTCCGCCGAGGAGGAGGACCTCGCATCTGGTCGCCAAGGTTGGAGTTGGATGGTGCTCCAATCTCCTGGGACACCTCCCTCAGGAATTATGATGGAGGAAGGGCAGGTTATGTTGCTGAGGCCTTGCAGCAGCCACTCCTCCTCCCCCATAACATGGACTCCTACAGGCGTTTCAACCAACAGGAGCTCTTTCAATCCCTTAAGAGGGATATGGCCATGGTAAACGAGCTCAGTCTGCTTAGTTGAATCACTGAAACTTTTGCTTTTTCCCTTTTTCTGTGCTTTATATTCGAAATTTCCATTATGTAGGTCACCCAGCAGATCTATGTGTCCGAGGAGTGGAATAAAAAGTCTCATCTTGAGGCCCAGGCAATGGTTTACTCTCGGTCCGAGGTGGAAAAATCTCTGAGCCAGCTGAAGGAGGAATATGCCCATCTATCTGAGCAGTTCAAAGAGATGACCAACAGAAGAATAGCCTCGATGCTGGTATTAAAAATGTTGAAAAACAGGCCGAAGAGCAACGCAAGCTGTTGAATATGGCCGAGATCAACTTGGCAACCGAGAGGGAGCTGGTGAAAGGGCTTAAAGATGAACTTAGAAAAGCCAAGGAGAGCGCCCGATTAGCCGAGCAGAATGCTCAACTGGCCAAGGAGGCAATCGAGGCTAAGAGAAAACCAGCATACCAGCTGGGGGTAGATGAGACCGGGTCCCAACTTACGGAGCAATTTGCCTCGGTTAGTCGAGACTATTGCGACATAACCTAGAACAAGGCACTAGACGCTGCTGGAGTCCCTGCTGACTCGGAGCTGAGACTGCCTGGGAGCATATACTACGATCCTGAGATCCGAGAGATCCCGGTGGCTGATCTTCCTCCTACACAGCTCCTAAAGGCCTCGGATCAACCCCTGGCCAGCCAAGTCCCTCCTGCCAACCTTGAGGCCTCCAAGGAGTCTGACCAGCCAGGTGACAAGGGCAAACAAGCTGAGCCACCCAAGGATAAGGGCAAAGGGCTGGAAAAGGGGAAGACCTCTTCTGAGCCCAAGGACCAGGCCCCAGAAGCTGCTGCTACTCAGACAGAACAGGCTGCCGACTCTGTGGTCCCTCAACCGAAGACTTAGACATAGGGGCTTTTATTTTGTACTTGTATTAATTTTGTTTTTATGTAAGGAATTGTAAACCCTTTTTTTTTTATCAATGAAACAGTTTTTCTTTTGTTTCTAGTGTTTTCGTTACATGTCTTATGACTTATTATTACTGCATATAACTGTACTTTGCAATTATAACAATGCGAATAAACTTGATCACTATATCATACTGATGGTATGAATAATCGAAATTGGTACTAAAAAGAATAGTTTGTATAAGAGTTATCAATAAGTAACGTTTGCAGCGAGTAATTATGTAAGTTTCACATGTCTTTCCAAATATACAAAGAGAGTGTTATTACCCCTCGGCTTTGAATTAAACATAACTAAGGAAGCCAATCGTAAGTTAGAATCAATTTAAACACAATCAAGAATTTTAGCGTTAAGCCCCAGTGACAATAGCTGTGTGGGGGTGTTGACTAACCTGTGTCATTTGGTTCAAGGACCATAGGGAATGAACGTATTTGAGTGTTAACTAACCCAAATCATCTGATCCGAGGACTACAAGCATGACTGGATTTAAGTTTAGACACTTAGAGAAAATAGCGTGGAGTGTTAACTAACCCAAATCATCTGGTCCGAGGACTACAGGCATGACTGGATTTAAGTTTAAACACTTAGAGAACTGCAACGGAGTGTTAACTAACCCAAATCATCTGGTCCAAGGACTACAGGCATGATTGGATTTAAGTTTAAACACTTGGATTGTGACGGAGTGTTAACTAACCCTAATCATCTGGTCCGAGGACTACAGGCATGATTGGATTTAAGTTTAAACACTTAGAGAACTGTAACGGAGTGTTAACTAACCCAAATCATCTGGTCCGAGGACTACAGGCATGATTGGATTTAAGTTTAAACACTTAGAGAACTGCAACGGAGTGTTAACTAACCCTAATCATCTGGTCCGAGGACTACAGGCATGATTGGATTTAAGTTTAAACACTTAGAGAACTATAACGGAGTGTTAACTAACCCAAATCATCTGGTCCGAGGACTACAGGCATGATTGGATTTAAGTTTAAACACTTAGAGAACTGCAACGGAGTGTTAACTAACCCTAATCATCTGGTCCGAGGACTACAGGCATGATTGGATTTAAGTTTAAACACTTAGAGAACTGCAACGGAGTGTTAACTAACCCTAATCATCTGGTCCGAGGACTACAGGCATGATTGGATTTAAGTTTAAACACTTGAGAAAACGGTGAATGAGTGTTAACTAACCCGAATCATCTGGTCCGAGGACTACAGGCATGACCGGATTTAAGTTTAAACACTTGAGAGAACACTTTACGCAGCAAATTGGCATATCGGCTGAAGAAAAGATTCGATTAATAAAAGTACCTCTTGAGGTTATTTACATTCCAAGGACGTGGTATTACATGACCATCCAGGTCTTCTAAGAAATATGCCCCAATGCCAGCTCCCGAAGTGATACGATATGGCCCTTCCCAATTGGGTCCTAATTTTCCCCAAGCTGGGTTCTTTGCAGTGCCCACAACTTTCCTCAGCACCAGATCACCAGGTTCTAGGGGCCTTAGCTTTACGTTAGCATCGTAGCCCTGTCTGAGCTTTTGTTGGTAATGTGCCAGCCGAACCATTGCACTCTCCCTCCTTTCCTCAATCAGATCCAAACTCTTCTCTAGCTGCTCATTGTTGCCGGTCGGACTAAACGAGCTAGTTCTTAATGTTGGGAACCCGGTTTCCAAAGGAATGACAGCTTCAGCCCCATAGGTCATTGAGAAGGGGGTCTCTCCAGTAGACCTGCGAGGCGTAGTTCTGTAAGCCCAAAGTACATGTGGCAATTCTTCTACCCATTTGCCCTTCGCGTCATCTAGCCTCTTCTTCAAGCCATTCACTATGACCTTGTTGACAGCTTCTGCTTGCCCATTACCCTGGGGATAGGCAGGAGTGGAGTATCTATTTATAATTCCCAGCTCGCCGCAATAATTCCTGAATGCCTTGCTATCGAACTGTAGGCCATTGTCCGAGATGAGAGTGTGAGGAACTCCAAACCGAGTGACAATATTCTTCCACACAAACTTTTGCACATCAACGTCTCTGATATTGGCTAGCGGCTCAGCTTCGACCCACTTTGTGAAATAGTCTGTGCCGACCAGAAGGTACTTCTTGTTTCCTGCAGCTTTAGGGAAGGGTCCCACGATATCTAAGCCCCATTGGGCGAAAGGCCATGGGCTAGATAGCGGATTAAGAGTTCCCCCTGGCTGGTGAATGTTTGGGGCGAAGCGCTGACATTGATCACACTTTTTAACATACTCGTGGGCTTCTTTTTGCATGTTAGGCCACCAATAGCCTTGGGTGAGAGCTCGGTGAGCCAAGGATCTGCCTCCAGTGTGGCTCCCACAGATTCCTTCGTGTAGCTCTTCTAGTAATAGCTCAGACGCTTCAGGATGCATGCATAACAAGTATGGTCCCGAATAGGAGCGTCTGTATAATTTCTGGTCCTCGGATAACCAGAACCTGGTCGCCTTCCTCCGAACTTTGTCAGCTTCCCCCTTCTCTTCTGGCAATATATCTTCTTTTAGGAATTTGATTATAGGGTCCATCCAGCAGGGCCCGGCCCTGACTTGGTGAACCTGGATTGCCTCTCTTTTTGCCTCTGTAGGCCCATGCAAGTCCTCGACGAGGATGGTTCTCGGCAGGTTTTGCACCGAGGAGGTAGCAAGCGTGGCCAAGGAATCAGCATGGGAGTTACCACTTCTGGGGATGTGTAGCAAACTGAAAGAGTCGAACTCCGATTGCAGACATTTAACTCGGCTCAAGTACCCCTGCATTCTTTCGTCCTTCGCCTCAAACTTGTCTTGAACTTGACCTACGACTAACCTTGAGTCCGAGAACAACTCCACGGACTTTCCTCCCATTCTTCGGACCATAGCCATTCCCATCAGTAGGGCCTCATACTCCGCCTCATTATTCGTTGCCGAGAAGTCCAGCCTTAACGACTTCTCGATAATGATTCTTTCGGGGGATATCAACACTAGCCCAACTCCAGAACCTCTTTGGTTTGCCGCGCCATCAACGTACACTTCCCAATGGGAGGGATTCTGTTGGGAGATCATGCCAACTGATTTTTCATCCATGTCGGACGTAGGCTTTACTTCTTCTAGTTGGGGCTCCGTGAACTCAGCCACCAAATCCGCAAGGACCTGACCCTTGACTGATGTGCGGGGCATATATTTTATATCGAAAGCCCCTAAGATCGTACCCCATTTGGCAATCCGCCCAGTGTAATCAGCGCTTCGGAGTATAGCCTTGAGTGGGAGTTGAGTGAGGACAATGACCGTATGGGCCTGGAAGTAGTGAGGTAACTTCCGTGTACCGAGCACCACTGCTAGGATAGCCTTCTCCAGAGGCAAGTAACGGATCTCGGCCTCATGCAGCGACTTGCTTACGTAATAAACTGGTCTTTGCACACCACAGTCTGATCGTATCAACACCAGGCTCACCGCACAGGGAGCTACAGCGATGTAGGCGAACAATACCTCATCTGGCTCAGGACTGGACATGATTGGTGGTCGAGCTAGATAATCTTTGAGTTGCTGAAAGGCCAAAGCACATTCTTCAGTCCATTCGAATCCCTTCCACTTGTTGAGCAGAGAGAAGAAGGGCCGACACCTGTCTGCTGATCTAGAGATGAATCGATTCAGGGCAGCAGTCATTCCGGTTAGTTTCTGAACCTCCTTGGGATTCCGAGGAGCTCGTAAATTGTTGATGGCCTTTATCTGGTCGGGGTTAACCTCAATCCCTCTGTGAGTCACCATGTATCCCAAAAACTTGCCGGACCCCACCCCAAATGAGCACTTAGAAGCATTTAGTCGCAGTTTGTACTTTCTTAGAACCTCAAAGGTACTTTCAAGGTCCTTCACATGCTCGGCGACAACCTTGCTCTTTACCACTGTGTGAGTGCCTTTTTTTTAGCACTATGGCCCAAGGATCCTGGGCCGTGTGAGATATTTTTGGTGGACTGGGATCAGTTCTCCGCATCTAAAGGGGCTGTTTTAAGAACCGATTGGTGCACAGAACAAACTTCCTACAATAGAAAATAGCTAACAAAAAAGCATATTCGTATTGAATGACAAATTAACAGTAAGGAAATGTACAGTAAATGAAATATAATGTAACGAACACGTTGGGGATCCCTTGATTAGTGGGGTGTATTTCATTAGTTTCCTCTAATTGTGGTTACAATGGCTCACTAGGACATGATGCAAGGTTCAACTGGGTTCAAAAGTCACAGACTTTGATAGCTATTCAAGCTTCAAAGACTTGCAAAGTTTGAACTTGTTGAATCCGAGCGTGTACTATAGTGGCTATCTCTGGGATACCGGGAACAAATTCCCCTGTTTTCTCTTCAGTTTACAGAGTCCCTTTTTTTACAATTTTATGAGACCTCAGGAAAACACTTGTAAATGCTTTAAAATGCTCTAAACGTAAATGAATCCTCTATCTTTCTCTGAATCCCCCCTATTTAGCATGGATCCCTCCCTCCTTTTATAGCACAGTTTCGGGCTCCCGGGGTACTGATGATTTCTCCCTTTTGCCCCTTGAAGTCTGTCCCGTGCCTGATTGTTTCAGGATCATGTCTTTTCCTTTTCTTCATAGTTTCTCTCTTTTTTGTTGCGACCAGATGAAAGTCTCCCAGCTAGTTTCCTATTTCCAGATTTCCCCGTTGGCTGTCCTGAGGCTTTTTGGCTTTTTGCTCCAGCTTTTCCAGTGGTCCTCTCCTTGTCTTTTTTCTCCAAGTGGTTGGAACCAAGTTTCTGCATTTTGCCTTGTACTTCCACTGCGTGTCTGGGTCATAAGGCTCGCGTGCCTTTTGTCCCCTTTCTCTCTTCAAATCTGTTTTAATTTCTCTTCGCGCGTCCAGGGATCCTCTCCCCCTGGGGAGCTTCTGGACGTCCTGACCCAATTCTGCCCTCTGGGCTTTTTCCTTTGGCTTGCTGACTTTACCTGTTTTCTTGGGCCTTTTTCGTGGACCTCCAGATCAGGTCCTTCTGGGCTTCTTCCTTTTTTTATCTTTTCTTCTCTTTTTTCCTTTATTATGAGAGCCCACCCTTTATCATTTCTCTCTTCTTTTTTTGTGTGAAATGGGCCCAATGTCTTTTCCATCTCTTTGGGCTTATTTATGGATATTTAATTATTTTGAACCTCAACATTTAGCCCCCCGAGCTCATGGGTTGCCTGCAGCCCATGCGTGAGTTTTTTTTTTTTTGCAGGATTCTCTCTTGTTTTGATCTTTCCATGGGGATCCTGATCTTGCATTTCTTCGGTATCCTGGCTTCTTCTCTCTCTTTTTTTTGTAACCCCTCCTTTTTTCGTGGGACGTGGCAGTTGAGTTGAAATAAAACTCTCACCACCTACTTTTACGTTTCCCATAATACTCATTAATAACTGCTGATAACTTCTTCCCTTTTAAATTTAATTCCTGTCAACTGGCGCGTCTTTCCACACATTGCCTTCTCTAACTGCTCTTATTCCCTCATTCTAGTATTCTCTCTTTTATCCTTTTTTTTCTGTCTAACTGAGTCTTCCATTTCCAGCCCTTTTCTTTTCTTTCAAACAGTCTCATCGCTATCTTCTCTTCTTCTTTCCAGATACCCATTGCTTTAATGGCTTCTTCCTCTTCTCGAAAAAGGAAAGAGCGTACTCCTAGTCCCTTTGAAGAGGAGGGCTCCTCTAGTTCTGCGCAAAATGAGTCTGTCATTGGTCGCCCTGCTTTTCCTTTGCGAGACCCTTGGTATACTCCCAGCTTATTCTTTCCTCGGGTGTCCCATGGTGAAACCCCTCCATCTCCTCATGCCTGGGTATTCTCTGGTCCAGCGGGTTTTGCTGGTTCCGCACAAGTTCCAGACCCTAGGGAGGTTTTTGATCTCCAAATCAGGCAGGGACTTCGGGAAGCGGTCCCCATCTTCTTCGATTTTGTCGCTGGAAAGATCCAAGGCTGGCCCATTTGGGTGGATAACGAGCTTTCTGATAAGGAGTTTGTGGGTCGCTTGGAGCATGCCAGCGTCCTGAAGGCAGTTGCTATCTCCAGGAATCTTGAGGGTTTCAAAGATGCCAAAAGGCCTTAGGCATTTGGTGCGCCGTTGGTGTCCTACTCTACACACTTTCTCCTTTTCCGTTGGTGAACTGACTGTTACCTTGGAGGATGTGGTCAATAACCTTCTCCTTCCGGTGCTTGGGGATGAAAACCCCTTTGATATCAAGCTTTCTGCTAAGGACCTTGAGGTGGAAGAGAAATTATTTGCTCACTTTGGGGGACGTACTGCTTCTTCTGGTGGGAAACCGGCCAGGATGGGTAGATGGGTTATGACTCTTTCGCGTGAGAAGGATAAGGAAGTCAGGCGTGCCGGGTTCCTTGCATTCTGGCTTAGCAAGTTCCTGTTCAGCGAGTTCCCTGGGTATGGAATCAAGTCCACTCTTTTCCCTTTGGCGATTAGGTTGGCTCAGGGCGCTCAATATCCTCTAGCCCCCATGTTTTTGGGCCATGTTTATTCTCAATTGGATCAACTTCATGGAGATGAGGCTGAGGGTGATTCTTGCTATGTTATTACTTCTTCGCTTCATTGCGCCATTCTCCAGGTATTTATGTGGGATCGTTCCTCAGTTACTTTAGCAAAATGTAGGAATTTAAAGTTTGTGAAGGATAAGTTTCAGGGATCCCCTGATGTTGTAAAAGGGCTTTGTGGTAGCTCTACTGACAGCCTTCCTATTATTTTTCGTTGGCTGAGTCTAAAAGGTGGCAATCTTAACTTGGTTGAGTTATTTGATCAAGCAGGCCATTTGAATTGGCGCTCCCCCCGGGAATTTGGCCCCGGTTTTGTTTGCAATTCTGTGTTATCTCCCTTTCTGACTTCTACAGGGAACACTTTTGATTTACGTAGTGGTGATGAAGGCAGCTTAGCCTATTTGGCTTGCATTAGTCCTTCCTGGCTTCCTGTGCTTTCTTCGACTGGCCCACGGTACACCCATTACTCGGCGCATCGAGTACTTCGGCAGTTTGGCTTTGATCAGGATATTCCCCCAGTGTTTAATGATATAGTTCCTTCTCTTCCTTCCTCGGATCCCTTCATGAGACTTCAGGCCTTTTCTTATTGGTCGAGACGGAGTCCTCAATTTGTAGTGCCTAACTCTCAGAGAGGAGTTTTTGCCTCAAGTGGCTATGCTGGTTATTGGAGAAGGGTTCAGAAGTCCTTTGCTGACTATGCTGGTTCTGGGACGATTGGGAGAGTACCCAACCCTGGTATTTCTTCCGCCCCAACATCCAACAGGCGTCTGTCCCTGCCTACTGCTGGTATTGTTTCCACTGCTGTGAGCAGCAAAACTGGTTTCGCAGAATGGCATGCTTCTAGGGAAGGTTGGGTGACTTATGCGCGAGATTTCCCAGAGGCCTGGTTGGGGTGTGACCTTGTTGTTGGTGCTTCTACTGGGGTACCACTTAAGAAAGGGGCAGTAGAGGCCGTAAGTGCTAGCACTCCCGTTGGCATAAGTAAAGGGAAAACTATCAAGCAGGAAAAGTTGGAGGAGGCCGCGGCTGAAGAGAGTGTAGAGGACGTTGGCCCCAAGTCAAAGAAGAAGAAGAAAACTGGGAAATCTCAGAAACAGTTGATACTTGCTGAGGAGAAGGAAGTGGAGCAACCCTTGGCCATAAGGGGCCGGGTGAAGACTAAGGTAGAGTCTTCTTTTCCCCAGGCTCCTGTGAGTCCTTCAGTTCATGGTTCCTCGGGACCCTCTGGACGTACCCGTAGTAAACAATAGAGACCTGGAGACCCTGTTGAGAGAGAGAGAAGGGCAAGGCCTCTTTCCTTCTTTACTCTTTTAGGTTGTAGTTTTGTTGTTTCTTTTCCCCTTTTTTTTTTTTGACTAATGAGTGATTGTCTTTCCTGCAGTCCAAGCGTAAGCTAGACCCTATGAAGGGTAGAAGCCAGTCTTCTGGTGAAGATGTGGTATGGTTTTCTTCATATTCATTTCACAAGTGCTATACACCGGTGCTGCCCTTGTTGCTCATGCCCTGTCTTTCTCCCCTCTTTTTTTTTTGTTCCACTTCTCTCTTTTTTTTAGGTTGAGGTTCCTCCCCCTGTGGTTGGTGAGACTTTGGAGGAGGAGATGGCTGCAACTGCATTCCAGAGTAGGGAGGAGGAGGCTCCCAGCGGTGGCATAGCTGAGGAGATCGGGCAACCAATGCAGGATGTCCAGGCTGCCCAGGATCCTGAGGCTCCCAAGCTTCCCGCGTCCCCAGGTCCTCAGCTTGAACAGATTCTCAGTCCTGTCAGGGCTGTGTTACCTCAAACTGGGTTAAGCATAAGGACTTTGGGAGGCGCATCATCACCCGGGCAAACAGGTGAGCCCTTCCTTTCTTTTACATAGCCTTTTAGTCTTTGTCTCTTTTGCACCTCTTCTTTTATATAGCCTTCTGAGTTTCTTCCTTTTCTTTTCCCCCTTTTTCTTAGGCCAAGCCACTGCGAGATCTGCCTCTGGTGCTGCTACTTCTTTGGAATCAGATGATTCTGAAGGTTTGATTGTCTCTATCGCATTCTTTCTCTCCTTCTGCCCTTTTCTTTTTTTTTTATGGCGAAGCCCCCTGTATCCCTGCCTTCTTTTAGCCGTTTTGCTGAGGCTTCCTCACCTTTTCTTCAACTTGCCATGTGTTCTTTCCCAGAGTCCTTCAAGCGGTCAGGGGAGCAAGAGGAGGGAACCCCGCCTCAAGAGGCTGATACTGGTTTCTCTTCTGCCTTCTTTTGTTCTTTATTTTTCTCTTTCCCCCTCCTTTTTTTTTTGCTTTAGAAGAAAAAGCTAAGTCTGTCCCCCCCCCCCTTCTCTTTCCTCTTTTTTTTTTTGCAGGAGTTGATATCAAAGATCCTGAACTTGTGGTTCCTGAGGGGGGTGTAGGATCTGCTCAGGTTGTTGGCCCTCATGCTGTTCAGGGGGTTGAAGGTTCCTTTGGGACTCCAGGTGATGATGCAACAGTGGGGGAGGCTCCGGAGGTGATTGTTTCAGATCCTACTTCAAGGCTTCCCACCTTTTTGGCTCGCTTTGATCTTTTAGAGTTCAACAGCCTCCCTGCCAGTCACTTCTGCCATTTCGGGCCCTCCTATGGCAGCTTCCTGCGGTTCTCTGTGCCTGCGGAAGGCCTACCACTGCTAGAAGGGCTGTTTAAAAGTCATGGGGACTTTACCCTTGGTTTTAGAGGAGGAGCATTTTTGGGGAACATCCTGATGGAGCTGCTGTGTGCTGTGCTGATTTCATTGAGAGATTCTTCGCTAGACTCTCTATCTGAGGAAAAGCTCTTGGAATGGAGGGGAGTTGTCCAGGATCTCTTGGAAGCCAAGTTCAATCTGTCCTTTTTGCTGGAGTATCTGCGATCATTAGCCCAAGTGCTTTTCCAGAGGCGAGCTTCTAAAGGTATTGATGCTGAGATCGCTGCTGCTGAGGAAGCTTTGGCTCATGCTCACAAGACTTTGCAGGATCTGAAGGTCAAAAGGCAGAAGGTTCTTTCCTCTTCGGCTGTCCTTGCTCTTCCTTCGGATGGCTCCTTGTTGGCCGGCCTCCTTTCTTAGTTTTTTCCCTTTTTTTTTTTTTATGTATGGACAATTTGGGGTTGTATAAGTTTTTTTTTTCATTTCTTTGATTGAACAATGCTTCTGGTTCTTTTTTTTTTAGATCTGCTTTGAGACTGCTTCCATGTATTGGTGTTTTATGATGGCTTCTAAGTGTTGCTCCTGATCCCTTTTAATGGCATGTGGATCTTCTTTCCTTGTCTCTCTCCTCTTTCTTTCTTTTTTTGCTGAGTCCTGATCTGTGATTCTCGCAAGCTTTGTTGTAGGTTCCAGTCAGGTACCCATTCTCTTTTTTTTGCGCAAGTACTGAACTGGGTACATTGGGTAATATATATATATATTTTTTTGTCCCAGCTCATGAATCTTGACAGGTTTCTTTTTTTTTTACCAAGTACTGGGCTAGGTATCCTCAGTATACGCCTGGGATCCTAGACCATGTATTTGAGACTTAGCTGCTTTCTTGCTATCTGTGGGGTGATCCTGGGTTATGCATCAAAAGATTTTCCCCGGTCTCCTCCCTTTTCTTCTTGGTTACGCAAGTACTGAACTGGGTACATTGGGCAATACATTTTATTTGTCCCAGCTCATGAATCTTGACAGGTTTCTTTTTTTTTCAAGTACTGGGCTAGGTATCCTCAGTATATGCCTGGGATCCTAGACCATGTATTTAAACTTAACTGTTTTATCTGTGGGGTGGTCCTGGGTTATGCAAGAAGATTTCTTCAGGCATCCTCCCCTAATTTCGTCCGTGTTAGGACTTTGTGATACTTAGGATTTAACAACTGAGAAAAAGAAGAAATTTCATTGACCTTAAAACATAAATGTCATTCAAGGGATACAGCAAGTTTAACAAAGATAATAAGGATCATGTAATGTTCTTCTATCTCGAGTTTTTGAGCAAAATTACTTAAACAATAATATATATATAAAAAAAAAAGAAACACTTAGCAGGTTGGAGAGCTTGGCAAAAAGGGGTTCCAGTGTACTGAGACCTCTCTCTTCTCATGCGTAGTATTGTTTCAGCCACTTCCCATTTATGGGCTCTGTAAGGATTGTCCCATCTTCCTTTGTAAGGTAGCAGTACCCACTGTTATGGGCCTCTCTGATGATGTAGGGGCCTTCCCACTTCGGGGCAAATTTGGAGGGTCCCGGTAGGTTTCTTCTTACATGTTCTGCTGTCCTTAGTACCAACTGCCCTTTAGTGAAAGTCCTCGGGCGTACTGCTTGTGCATATGCTCTTGTCATCCTTTGTTGGTACCTCTGGCTTCTTCTCCTGGCTAGCTCTCTTACTTCCTCTACTCCTTCTAGGTCTGCTAATCTCCTCTCATTGTTTGTGTCTTCGGTGTCCTTCTGACTTTCTTCGAGCACTACTCTTGGTGTGGGAACGATTAATTCTACTCGGCTGATGGCTTCTGTCCCATAGACCAGGGAAAATGGTGAGAATCCCGTGGCTGTTTCCACAGAGCTCCTGCATGCCCAAAGTACATCTGCCAGATGGTCGCTCCATTTTCCCCCATACTCTTGCTTCATTTTCTTAAGGATCTTCAATATCACCCTATTAGTGGCCTCTGCCTGGCCATTCCCTTGCGGGTAGTAGGGTGTAGACCTTCCATGCTTGATGTAGTAAGCCTCAGTTAACCCCTTCATGTCTTTATTTATGAATGGGGTTCCGTTATCACTGATCAACCTCCTGGGGATCCCAAACCTTGTAATGATATGGCCTCGAATGAAATTTGCTACAGCTGCTCCAGTGGCCTTTTTCAAGGGGATGGCCTCCACCCACTTTGTAAAGTATTCAGTGGCTGCTAAGATCCATATGTAACCACCGGATGGAGGATTTATAGGCCCTATGAGATCAAGCCCCCAAGTGTGGAAAGGCCATGGGGTTGTCATGTCCTGTAACGTGTTTGGGTGAGTGTGGATGGCATCTCCGAGGACTTGACATGCGTGGCAGGTTTTGACCACCTCCTCGGAGTCCTTTTTCATTGTTGGCCAGTAGTACCCCAACAGAAGTAGCTGTTTATAGAGCCTCCTCTTTCCTGGGTGGCTTCCACAATCACCAGAATGGACCTCCCTGACTACTTCCCTGGCTTCCTTTGGTCCCAGGCATCTTAGGGGATCTCCGCTGTATCCCCTTTTGAATAGGACCCCGTTTTGTAAGAAATATCTGATCGTGAGCTTCTTGAGCTGGTGGGCCAGTGTCTTGTCAGTTGGTAGGATCCCTTGCGCCAAGTATTCCATGAAGGGAGTCCTCCAATCTTCTGTAACAAATACAGCATAGCTTTCTTCCTTGTCCACCGAGGATTGGCATTCTTGACATTTTTCCTGTATGGTTGATGCTTCTTTGTTCATATTTGGCCAGTAGTACCCCATGCGCTGCATCCTCCTATATAGACTGATCTTCTCTAAGGTCCCACAAACTTGGGCATGTAGCTCTTCCAATCTTAGCTTCCCCTCTTTCTCATTGATACATCTAGATAGGATTCCTCCGGGCAGTCTTCTGTATAGTTCTCCTTCTATCAGAGCGTAGTCCCTCAGCTCCTTGACACTTCCTCCGGATCCTGTTTCTTTCATTTTTTCTTTTACCTCGCTCCTCCAGTCCCACTTCTTGGACTCTCCGGGGGATATCTGTTGGAGGATTTTTAAGATGGAATGCTCCTGCCTTCCTATTCTGACCAGGGTGTCTTTTCCTTTGAATGGTACTTGGGATCCCAGGGTGGCAAGCGCATCTGCAAACCTGTTTTCACTCCTCTGCGTGTATTCTATGCTAAAGGTCAGGAATTCCTGCTCCAGCCTCTATGCCCATGTCCTGTAAGCTGCCAAACTCTGTTCTCTTAGTGCAAAGTCACCTTTCACCTGTGAGACTACAAGATTGGAATCTCCCAGTACTCTCATGTGTTTCACCCCAATACTGAGTGCTATAGTTAGTCCGGTTAAGTACGCCTCATACTCAGCTGCATTATTGGAGCAGGAAAGACCAAGCTTGAAAGATAGAGGTATGGTGTCCCCATTTTCACAGCTCAGTACAACTCCCACCCCATTTGAGGTTGTTGTAGCTGATCCATCGAATCTCATTGTCCATTTCTTTCCTGGGATTTCCGCTTCTGCCACCTCACCTGGGATCTCTTCACTTAGCGAGCTCTCCTCCTTCCCTGGGAACTGTGCCAGGAGGTCAGCTATGGCTTGACTCTTGACAGCCTTGGGGGTCCTCAGGCCTATGTCATATTGAGAAAGCAGGACCAGCCACTGTGCGATTTTTCCTGTTAGGAGGGGCTGATGCAGGAGTGCTTTTATGGGGTGTGACTTAGTCACCAAAAGGATTTGGTAAGCTGAGAAATATCTCTTCAGCCTCTGTGATGCGTAGATGACTACTAGGCAAGCTTTTTCTATCCTGGGATACCGAGTCTCGGCATCCTTGAGTGTTCTGCTTACATAGTAAACAGGTTGCTCGTTCCCATCATCATCCTCTTGGGCCAACAGGGCTCCTATTGCTTGGGCATTTGATGCCAAGTACAATAGCAGGGGTTGTCTGCGTACTGGTGCCTGGAGAGTGGGCAGATGATTCATGATCTGCTGGACCCTTTGAAAGGCTTCCTGTTGTTCTGCTCCCCAGGTGAACTCAGTTCCCTTTTTTAATAGCTTAGACAATCCTCCTGTGGCCGAAGCCAACCCTGGCACGAATCTCCTAATGTATGAGACCCTTCCCAGGAAACTCTTGAGCTCCTTCACTGTTGTTGGCCTTTTCATTGTGGCAATGGCTGCGGCTTTGGCTGGATCTACACTTATTCCTTTGTGATGTACCAGGAACCCAAGGAACTTTCCTGCAGATACTCCGAAGGCACATTTCATGGGGTTCATGCGTAGCTTGTATTCTCTGCATCTTTTGAAAACTCGTTCAAGCACCTGAAGGTGTCCTGTCCTAGTTTTTGACTTGACCACGATATCATCCACATAGTCTTCCATTTCCTCATGCATCATATCATGGAAAATGGCTGTCATGGTTCGCTGGTATGTGTCTCCTGCATTTTTGAGGCCAAAAGTCATCACAGTGTAATAAAAATTTCCGATTGGTGTCCTGAATGCTGTCTTCTCGGCATCCTTGGCAGCCATACGAATCTGGTTGTACCCACTATACCCGTCCATGAATGAGAACATAGAACTTCCCGCAGCTGAATCCATAAGGAGGTCAATATTAGGGAGAGGGAACTCGTCTTTAGGACATGCTTTATTCAGGTTGCGGAAGTCTACACAGCAACGGATCTGGCCATTCTTTTTTTTCACAGGTACTATGTTAGAAAGCCATCTGGGGTGCTGAATGGGCTTAATAAAACCAGCTGCTAGCAGCTTCTTGACCTCTTGAGTTATCTGGGCTTCTATGTCAGTGTGAAAGACCCTGGCTGGTTGGATTACTGGTCTAACTCCTGGGTCCACATTGAGGGCATGGACCACTAGCCCAGGATCCAGACCAGGCATCTCATCATAGGTCCATGCAAACACATCTGTGTATTCTTTAAGCAAAGCCACCAGTGGCCCCTTTTCTTGTGTTGCTAATTGGCTACTGATGAAAACAGGCTTCTGGGATCCCAGCTCAGCCCCCAAGTTTACTTCCTGCAATTCTTCCTCAGGCTGGATTTGTGTCTCTTTAACTGGTTCCTCTGGGACTTCCTCTTGGGCGATCATACATTCTGGTGGTCCGGGACCTTCCTGCACGATGCACTCAGGCCCCGCGCACCTTCACAAGCGGTATATTAATCTTCCCCCGGGTTCCCGTACTACTACACACTCTCGGGATCCTGAGGTGCTGGGCTCCTTCTTTTGCCTTTTTCTCTTCAGGAGGTCCCTCAAGTCATGGGTACCTCCTCCTTCTTCCTTTTCTAAGACGGGTGTTCCTGGGGTCCCTGGCATGGGACTCTCATCATCAGGTTCTAGCTCATCATAGAACATTGTTTCTACAAAGTTTACTTCCCCTTGGCTGAAAGGGTTGTGGTTGGCAGGGATCCTTACAGGCCTCCCATTCAATCTCCCTTTAACACACTGATGGTACGTGGATGGTATAAGGCGGTGCTTATGGAGCCATGGCCGTCCTAGTAGTACATGGTAGGACACCTCTGAGTTGATTACATGAAATCTGGTCAAGGCTACTATTGGCCCCACCCTTAGGGCTAGCTGTATATATCCTTCGGTTGATTCTGCTGATCCTCCAAATCCGGTTATCTCCATGGGAGCCCCCAGGATCCTCCTTCCAGCTAAGCCCACGGCTTCCAAGGTACTCAGGGCTATGAGGTTGAGTGATGCCCCTGTGTCTACTAGTGCTCTCCTGATTTGGACACCATTTATGGTGGCCATTAGGTAGAGAGGTCTGCGATGGTCTGGATGCTCAACCTCCATGTCTTCATCAGTGAAAGTTATGGCATTGGTTGTCTCCAGGAAAGCTCGACTGGCATGTGATTCTGCTGTGAAACATTCCATTCCTGAATCTGCTGCTATGGTCATGAGAGATTCCGTGGCCACCCTCCTCGCTTCTGGTCCAAATCCCAGCTGATTGAATAGTGATCTGAATTTGGGATTCTTCTGGAGGGTCCTGACTGTGTTTGGGTGGAAGGATCCTTCTGGCTCTTCTGGTTCTGCCGGGTTCCCATGGATTACCACAGCTACCACCCCCTTTCCTTTGTGGTTGGGCAGGGGGTTCCTTTGTACTTCTGGTTCCTTCTGGGTGAGCTCCAAGGTTCCTTCTCTCAGCTTCCTGTGAAAAAGCCTGCGGAGGGTCCAGCAATCCTTGGTGGAATGCTTAACATAGTTATGTATCCTGCAAAACAAAGGATTTTTTCTTTCTTCCTCGGTTGGTGGCCTGGACACAGTGAACGGCCTAACCACTCCATCCCCAATCCATTTGTCCAGGACATGGTTTAATTCTTCTTCAGTACATGGGATCACCGGTGGTTCCTCGAATGTTTTTCCATCAGGCCTCTTCCTTTTTTCTCCTACCGATGCTGTCATAGCTTGGGACGCTGGCACCCTCTTTGCCCTCATAGTTTGTGCTGTCCTTCTTGTTCTTTGTAACAGGTCAGCGAACTGTGTAATACATAAATTTTCGAGGTTGAGTCTGTAATCGAAAAGCATGTTAGAGATGCAAGTCTCAACGAGCTCTTTTTCTTCATGGTCCCCATAACAGTCTAGGGACACATCTTCAAATCTTTTGATGAACTGGACCGGATCCTCTCCAGGCCTCTGCCTCACCATCTGAAGGCTTTGGAAAGTGACCTTGTCCTCACCAGGGTAATATTTTGCACAAAATCTTTCCATCATTTCGTCCCAGGTCTTAATGGACCCAGGTCTTAGTGTGGTGTACCAAGTGTATGCTCTGTCCACTAGGGACTTAGCAAACTCTCTTAGGCACAGCTCCCGGTCTCCTGCGTAGGGACCCATAGTGTGGACAAACCTACTCACGTGCTCTACTGCACTTCCATTCCTTCCATCAAAAGGATGGAACTTTGGTGGCTCATATCCCTTGGGGTACGGCTTACCAAGGAGCTCTGGTGGGAATGGGGGATCCCGAGAAAATTGCTTGGGGGTCCCAGAAAGTTTTTCCCTTTCTTGCTCCAGGAGGGCACTGACATCTGCCAGTGTTAGGTATTGGGGGTTAGTTCCTCCTCCCACTGCTGACCCTCTTTCTGGCTGGGTTCCATCTTGGTTGCCCACATGGGGGGCATTGTCTCTGACTTCCTGTGTCTTGCCTTCTTTAAGAAGGCGAACTTCTTGTTGCAAATCTTTCAACATTGCAGTCATCTGAGCTACAGGGTCTAGCTCCTGTCTTGCATTCCTCTGTTCTGATACTGCTTCGTGCTCTGCTAGGGGCACCTCGCCTCTTTGTCTCGAGGCCACTTCATTTTCTCCCACGGGCTCAGAGGCCGTGGGTGGCATATTAGCACCCTTACTGTTCCTTTGTCTTGGAGGCATGTTCTGCGAAGGGATTGCTTCTTCCCTTTTCTTTACCCAGTCCCCAGCGGAGTCGCCAAAATGTGAGAGTGCCTTTTTTTTAGCACTATGGCCCAAGGATCCTGGGCCGTGTGAGATATTTTCGGTGGACTGAGATCAGTTCTCCGCAGCTAAAGGGGCTGTTTTAAGAACCGATTGGTGCACAGAACAAACTTCCTACAATAGAAAATAGCTAACAAAAAAGCATATTCGTATTGGATGACAAATTAACAGTAAGGAAATGTACAGTAAATGAAATATAATGTAACGAACACGTTGGGGATCCCTTGATTAGTGGGGTGTATTTCATTAGTTTCCTCTAATTGTGGTTACAATGGCTCACTAGGACATGATGCAAGGTTCAACTGGGTTCAAAAGTCACAGACTTTGATAGCTATTCAAGCTTCAAAGACTTGCAAAGTTTGAACTTGTTGAATCCGAGCGTGTACTATAGTGGCTATCTCTGGGATACCGGGAACAAATTCCCCTGTTTTCTCTTCAGTTTACAGAGTCCCTTTTTTACAATTTTATGAGACCTCAGGAAAACACTTGTAAATGCTTTAAAATGCTCTAAACGTAAATGAATCCTCTATCTTTCTCTGAATCCCCCCATTCTGTAGCATGGATCCCTCCCTCCTTTTATAGCACAGTTTCGGGCTCCCGAGGTACTGATGATTTCTCCCTTTTGCCCCTTGAAGTCTGTCCCGTGCCTGATTGTTTCAGGATCATGTCTTTTCCTTTTCTTCATAGTTTCTCTCTTTTTTGTTGCGACCAGATGAAAGTCTCCCAGCTAGTTTCCTATTTCCAGATTTCCCCGTTGGCTGTCCTGAGGCTTTTTGGCTTTTTGCTCCAGCTTTTCCAATGGTCCTCTCCTTGTCTTTTTTCTCCAAGTGGTTGGAACCAAGTTTCTGCATTTTGCCTTGTACTTCCACTGCGTGTCTGGATCATAAGGCTCGCGTGCCTTTTGTCCCCTTTCTCTCTTCAAATCTGTTTTAATTTCTCTTCGCGCGTCCAGGGGTCCTCTCCCCCTAGGGAGCTTCTGGACGTCCTGACCCAATTCTGCCATCTGGGCTTTTTCCTTTGGCTTGCTGACTTTACCTGTTTTCTTGGGCCTTTTTCGTGGACCTCCAGATCAGGTCCTTCTGGGCTTCTTCCCTTTTTTATCTTTTCTTCTCTTTTTTCCTTTATTATGAGAGCCCACCCTTTATCATTTCTCTCTTCTTTTTTTGTGTGAAATGGGTCCAATGTCTTTTCCATCTCTTTGGGCTTATTTATGGATATTTAATTATTTTGAACCTCAACAACCACCATGTCATCTATGTAGACCTCGATATTTTTGCCCAGCTGCGGCTCAAACATCCTCTGGTAGGTAGACCCCGCGTTCTTCAAGCCAAATGGCATCACTTTATAGTGGTAATTACCAATAGGGGTGACAAAAGCAGTTTTCTCATAATCATCCAGGGCTAGTGGTATCTGGTGGTAGCCTTGGAAGGCGTCTAGGAAGCTCATCCGAGGATGGCCGACAGTGGCATCCACCAGCTGATCAATTTTCGGCATAGGGAATGGATCTTTGGGGCAAGCCTTATTCAAATCAGTGAAGTCCACGCACACTCGCCATTTCCCACTCTTCTTCTTTACCACCACGGTATTTGCCAGCCATTTAGGGTAAAAAACTTCCTTAATAGCTCCAGCTTGTTTGAGCTTCGCCACCTCTTCTCTTACTGCATCAGCATGCTCCTTGGACGGGCGCCGAGGAGGCTGTTTCTTAGGGGTGATCAGTGGATTTACCTTCAAGTGGTGACATATGAACTCCGGGTCTACCCCCGGGGCTTCGTAAGCACTCTAGGCAAATACGTCAAGATTTCGCTTGAGGAACTCTATTAGCTCTTCCCTCTCTTGAAGAGGTAGTTGAGATCTGACTTGGAAGAACCTATCAGGATCATCTCCAATAACCACCTTCGTTAAATCTTCACATCGAGTGCCTTCGTCTGAACCTTCGACGGGCAATTCCCGAGACTTTAACTGCTATAAACCCCTTTCGGCCCTGGACGAGGACTCGGCTTCGGGCTCATGTTGAATGGCAGCCACTAGGCATTGTCGGGCTACGGACTGGTCTCCTCGGATCTCATGAATTTGCCCTTCAGATGGGTATTTGACCTTCTGATGCAAAGTAGAGGAAACAGCCCCAAGTGCATGAAGCCAAGGTCTGGCTACGAGTGCCGTGTAGGGTGAATATACGTCCACAACTATAAAGTCCACCTCTACCACTTCGGAGCCGGCCTGCACAGGTAAGCGTATCCGGCCTTTCGGGGTGATAGCCCTTCCTTCAAAGCTTATGAGGGGGGAATTGTATGGTGTCAGGTCTTGGGGTTTTAGGCCTAGCCCCTTGTAGAGATCTGGGTACATTATCTCCACAGCGCTACCCTGGTCCACCATCACCCTCTTCACATCGTACCCTCCAATTCTGAGGGTGATGACTAACGCATCATCATGGGGTTGGATGGTGCCAATCATGTCTTCGTCCGAGAACCCTATCACCAGCGGGGCACCAGACTTAACTCTCTTCGGACCTCGGCTTGAATCCCCTGCTGACGGTCGGCCTACCGACATAACTTTCAATGGCCAGGATCCTGTTCTTCCCGGCGCGGCGAAGACGACGTTAATAGTTCCTAGTGGCGGCTTTGAAGGGTCATCTCTTCGTGGCCCTGAGCCCATCTGCCCTCCTCGGCCGCTGGAGGGGTGTAAGAGGTGTCTTAGTCTACCATCACGAACCAGTTGGTCCAAGTGATCCCACAGGCTCCTACAATCCTCCGTGGTATGCCCATGGTCTTGATGGTACTGGCAGTAGAGATTATGATTGCGCCTCTCAGGTTCCCTACCATCTTGTTCGGCCACCTGAAGAATGATTCATTCTTGTTTTTTCCAAGACCTGGTGCATTGGCTCTTTGAACACAGTGTTGACCGCTTGAGGATTTGTCGATCCTAATTGCCCAGCAAAATCTCTTCGCGGTTTACTGTGGTTATAACGGTCCGACCTGAAATCCCTCCTCTCTTGGGGGATAACCTTGTCCTTACCCTTTCCTTGCTGCTGATCCTCTTCAACTCTTTTGTACTTTTCTATGCGGTCCATAAGTTGACGCATGTTTGTGACCGGTTTGCCAGATAAGGACGTCCTCAAACCATGGTCAGTAGGGAGGCCGAGCTTGAATGTGCTGAGGGCCATTGCATCAGAGTTGCACTCCATATCATTGAACATCTCCCAGTATCTATCTGAATATGCCTTCAAGGTCTCACCCTCCTGCATGGTCAAGGATAGCAGTGAAGAGAAGGGTCTGGCCACTCTTCGGCATGTGACAAAACGGGAGCCGAATGCTTGAGTGAGCTCTTTGAAGGAGTTGATGGAGTCTGCCTTCAGACCATCAAACCACCTCATGGCAACTGGCCCGAGACTGGAAGGGAAAACTTTACACATCAGAGCTTCATCTCTGGAGTAGACAGCCATCCTTTGGTTAAAATGACTCATATGTTCCACGGGGTCTGTTTTACCATTGTAGATGGTGAACGTTGGTTGGTTAAAGCGCTGAGGAAGTCTCGCTTCCTCAATCCTGCGAGTAAAGGGTGACCTAGAAATCTGATTCAGGGCCCTGCTCATGGCATCGTTCCCCACGTCTCCACGTGATGGGCTTCTGTGTTGCCTCCTGCGATGGGACTCCTCTTCATAGGTATAGGACTCGCTGGCTGGTGTCCTAGATTTATGTTGATAAGTGACATCTTACTTGTCATCAGGGTCCTCATCAGAATACGAGGAAGCCCGTTTCCTCTTTGCATGGCGTAACTCCCTTTTTAGTTTTTCTACTTCCAGTTGCAAATCCCGGTTCTTCTCTGCATGGGACATGTGACTTCCACCCTGTGACTGGCTTTGGCCAACATGCACAGTGTGTGCACTGCCCTCACGATCTTGTCTCCTTTCTAAGTTAACAAAAGGGTCCACGTGTTGGGATGCCCTGGATTCTGCTTGTTGTTGACCTCGTCCTGCCATCATCAACTGTTGTTTTCACCCTTGCACAAGCTCTTCCCACAGACGGCACCAATTGTAGGGTCAATTTTTGTAGCCCAAGCCCAAAAGGTATGGATTGTGAGCCCAATGAACCCAAGACAATGAATTTGTAGAGAGTGGGTGAAAGAGCTGGGCTAGTAGTGAACTAAACAGTATTGGACTGTAGTGCTTGTGAGTAAATTAACATTCAATCGTGTTCGGACAGATGCAAACATAGACGTCCGAAGAGGAAATATATTGAATGAACGTTTGTTACAGTTCTTAGAGCTACAGTAATAGTGTTTACTTCTTTCTTTCTTTCTTTTTTTGATCCCCTTTTATCAGATGCCTCTCACCCTTATATAGTACCCTCTCCCTTCATTTTCATCGTCCACTTGTTCATCATCTAGACGCCCACTTGAGTGCATGTCCCATCATGTATCCTCTTTGGCCTTGTGTGAGTGGCGGTAGTTGAGAGTGCACTGTTCAGGGGTCTTCTCCACATTAATGCGGCCAGAGAAGTGGGTGCAGTGCATTTAATGTGGTGGTTGAAGTCTGTCTTCTAGATATTTCTTCGTTCCTGCTATCTTCATGCGCGCCTGAGGTTCATCTCTATCATTACACTTGTCAGGAGGATCATTTGAGCTTCCCAGACGCCTGTTGGACCAAGCTTCTTCAGATCCGAGGATAATGGCCTCCTCGGACAACTGAATGTCTCCTCGGACTATGACCATGCTCCTCTCCAGACATGTTTCTTTTACATGGGCTTCTTCTCAAGTATTTTCATCTCTTCGGACAAACAGTAGTCTTCAAATAGGGTCTTGGGCCCAATACGTTAGGTTGGGCTTTTCACCCCCACATTAATAATTTACATTCATTATAAATTGAGATTACTACATTTTTCTATCATAAAAATACCTAGAAGTGTAATAAGTGTTATGCATTTGTACCAAATATTAAAATCATTAACCTTTTTTCATGCATAACACTCATCACACTCCTAGGTATTTTTGTAATTAAAAATTATAGTAATCTCAATTTATAATAAATGCAAATTATTAACTTTTACCAACAAAATAGAAGAGTCTATGTGTGCTCAAAGGCTAATTTTATTTAAGGAAGCCAATTAAAGCGCGTGTGCACAGAGACTAGTTTTATTTAAGGAAGCCAATTAAAGAATTCAAAAATTATCAAAAGCATTCAAAATCAAACTCAACAATTTATTTTGATACAATATCAAAATCATATAACCTTTTACATGACATTGAAAAACAATGTATGTACAATATTCATATACATATTTATCAACAAAAAATAAAATATCCATATGCATACAAAAATAATAAAGAGAAATGAACAAAATGTGTCAGCTGCATTCTAAACCATCAAAAGAACATTTGTGTGTAGCCTTCTTTATTTCACACCCTCTATGCACATTTTTATACACTTTTTAGTTTCTTTTTTTCCCCCTTTTCTTTTGATTTCCTAATAGTTTCTATTGGCATATAGGTTCAAATTAAAAGAAAGTGTTCTAAAAAAAACTCACATACGTGAATAACATGAAACTAATAGAAAATGCTCAATGTAGTGAGCATATTTTATAAAAACTTTTTAAAGATTCAATAACTTGGGCACCTAGCAGAAAGGAAACTAAAAAAAAAAATGAAAAACTTTTCTAGACAGGCATTAACAGAAGCCAAAATGAAGAAATATAAATAAAGGGAACCAAAAGAAAGATCTCATTTGTCATATTAGATGCAAAATTATTGAATTCAAAAAAGAAAAAAAAAAGAACAGTTTGACATTAAAGAAGAGAAATAAATACCAAACATATAGAAATTGCCATGTGGCAAGAGACAACCAATACATATTCTGAAGTCAGGATTTCACCAAATAGGTGTTAGTTGGTTGTTAGTGAGATATTGACAAAGCAGGAGGGGCCAGTGGCTTGAAACATAATTGCGGCTATGTTGTGCCTTTCTTGATCTGGTGGAAGCATGATATCAAGAGCATGGCTGTGATAGTGACATCTCATTATCACAAATACATGTTTGAGAGGCATTTAATATAAGAAACCAAAACAAATATTTAAAAACGGTAATTGAATATATGAAATAGGAAAACTTAAATAATAAAAAAAGAAGAAAATAATTGGATAAGTAAAAGAAAATTATTTGCTCATATATATTTATCCGGTCAGGTAATCAAGTCTATTTCTAGCAAAGCAATTTATACATATCCGGATTTGTTTAGTTTGATATTTCCAGAAGAAGAAGAGGGATATAGCTTCAAACTCCAAAAATAAAAACCGGAAATGTAAAAGAAATTAATAAAAGTTGTTCTCAGGAAGTTAATAGAGCAGTTTAAAAATTAACGTGAGTGTATTAGGTGTGTGGTCCTATTTTGTAAATAATATTTTACGTGGGAGTTAAAGCAGTTTTTTTTTTTTTTTTTGCAATAACAGCATTTTTTTTTATTATTCAGCAGATGTATTTTTACAAATAAACGTGTGTTTATTTTAAATTTTTTTAATAAATGGATAAAGTAATTTGAATACCATCAAAAGAGTGGTCCTGTTTTGTAGGCAATGTTTTAGTGGGAGTTAAAGATATATTTTTACAAAGTTGCCCCTGCTTAAACTTAGGTTGTAGAGATATTTTGGAACAAAAAAAATCCGGTCCAAACAGGGGAAGCTCCTTAAATAGTTGTATAGATATATAGTACTATAAGATGATTTCTTTTTTTGACAGTACTCTTATGTGATTCAGAAATACCCCTAAACCCTATAAAAAAAATACCCCTAAACATTATGTTTAAAAGAGAAAAAACTTGAGGACAACCCGTTAAAAATGTCTTCAACTCCACTTAAAATGCCTACAAAATAAGGCACTCTCCTATTAATTCATGTCTTCAAAATAAACTTATTCAGAGGGGGTGGAGCTATGTTGAAGGGCAGGGGGCCAAAATTTTGAAATTTTTTTAAACACACACACACACACATAAATATATATATATATATATATATATATATAATTATTTTAATGTTTTCAAAATTTAGTCTACAAAAATAAGAGTTAGCCCCCCAAATATTTGAATTAGTCCAATGATGCTCTTAAAAAAAATAATTGGTCTAATAATTATAGAGACAACTTTATTTTTCGCAATTCTATTTTTTATTGTAAAATATGCTCTTATATCTGTTAAATATTTGATAAAGTTTGGCACCAAACATATTTGAATTTATCTTTTTCAACCCATTATGTGGCAATTAACAAGTCATTGACTTATTAGAAAAATCTTGTCACTAAAACTACACATGAAATGTCTCTTTAATTGTCACATAATAAGTTAAAGCAAGATAGTTTCAAATAAGTTTAAAGCCTAACCTGTTCCTCCAAGTTTTGGATCATTCATGTTTTTAAAAATTTCATTAGTTCAATTGAATGATTTTTTACTTACATTAGTATAAAATTTGATAATTTGTATAGAAAATAGAACTTTTTAAGAATTTCACTATTGTGCGCGCCCGAAGGTGAGGCCTGTTGGGCTGGGCCTCTCTTGGACTCACAATTTACTTGTATGATGGGTTTAAATTTCCTACAATGGGTCGTTCTTTACACTGAAACTCAATGAGATCCATTTTCTCTTCTCAAGGGTCTGAATCACCTTGTTCTCGCCCTGCTCCCTATCTCTTTTCCCTCTTTTACAGTAAATTTTCCAACCCCAATCTTCCCCAAAGTTCTCGTATTTATAGTCAAAAATCAGTGGAGAGGTCATGATGACTTCCCAGTTAGTGCAACAAGCGGTCCAGTATTATTGATCATAGGTGGGTGGTTAGGTGGGAGTGGGAAGCGGTGAAGATGGCTTTGGAACTTGGTTCCCACCTCCGCGATTGTTCTCGGTAGTGGTGCCTCCCGAGGTGCTGCAGGGTACGTAAAGGACGGTGTGTTCCGAACGCCGCCTCTTCATCACTGCTCGGGAAAAAAGCTCGTGCCCGCAGCACGTGTGGCTCTGGAATGGGCCGCTAGGTAGAGAGAGGTTGGCCTTATGGGCCATACGCCCAGGCCAGGGTCCAAGGCCCAAATGGGCCCCGGTGCGGGGGCCGTACAATAGCCCCCCCTTGATTCGCTCCCCTTTCTCGGGGATGAATCAAGGATCACAAGGGGCAGAAATCTACCCGGGCAGTCGAAGAGTCAGTACCCGGCCATTTGATGAGCGTATTAATGCGCGCCTCAAAAGACGCGTCTAGACTTGATTGATGGCTCATCCGTTATCACTGTCTGACGGTTCGTGAACCGAGGCGTTATGCATGTGGCAGTTGAGGCGGCGATCCACGTGCTCCCTCGCCAGCGGAACAATCAATGCTACTCATTTCGCTTCCTATACCTATAAATATTCGCTCCTGCCACTTATCCCCACTTTTGCATTCCACACTTTTCTTTCTTTTACTCTGCCGAGCATCCTTCCTTCGTGGTTCATCTCCTAGCCCATAACACATTTCCTCCTTTAGAGCCCACAGTAAGTTTCTTTTCTTCTTCTTCTTTCTGTTTGCCCATTTCGTTCTTTTCTTCAATAATCTTAGTATTTCTTTTCTTTTTAAGAACACTGGCTCGTAGAATGGGTTACTCTTACCTCCTTTCCTCTGCAGACGCTTTGGCTAGTTTTAGGGATGCTTATAATGTTCCTAGGGACGTAGATATTGCCTACTGTAGTATGGATGATATTGACATCCAGAGGCGCCGTGGTGTAAACACGGTGTTCTTTCCCTTGATGGCCATTCTAGAGGGTGGGCTTAGGTTCCCGGTTGACCCTTTGATTCTAAGTACCCTTAGATTCTACGGCCTTTGCCCCGACCAACTCCCTCCCAACTTTTACCAGATAGTGAGTTGTGTAAGTAGGTTGAACCAGTTGTATGGGTTACAACTAAATCATTATGACATCAATCACATGTATAGTCTGTGTGGCAACATTGAGTCGAATTACTATTTAAAGACTAGGGACGTAAGGGTACGGCTTATTTCGTGCCTACCAGATTCAAACCGAAATTCTGCTAGAGATTTTGTTCGGGTGAGCGGCAATTGGTTTGCCGAGGAGCTCCCCTGCGCATTTTCGCCACGTGACGTTGGTCGATGACAAACATTTATCTATTTTGGTCTCTTTTGATTCTGGTCCGGGTATGTAATCACTAACTAAACTCTTATTCTCTTTGTGCAGAGAGCAAAAGATTCAAGCCGGATCTCAGAGTGGTACACGTTCGGGACCTAAACTTTGTGCTCAGGTCGGAAATTTTCGTTCACTCGGACGGACAACTCCGAGCGTCCCATCTTATCCTCCGTGTAGACCCCGTTTATTCAACCTGGCAGGGATTCAGCCAAGCCTTGTTAGTCGACAACCCTCTCCTCTCATATATAGACGTCCGGCACGCGAACTTTTTCCCACCAAAGCTAACTGTAGGTGAGGCACGTGATCTTGGCCCACGGTTCATTTGTTCGGACGAGCGACAGCCCGTGCGCGACGAGTCAGCCGAGCGCGTGTCGCGTGAGCGCCGAAAGCGCGCACACGAGCAACTTCAGTCAGAAGCTCTTGCACAGCCCGAGAACCCTATAGAGTTCGAGGCTCCTGTTCGGGAAGCAGAAGGTGCAGCCGCAGAACCAGCCAACTCTTCTGAAACAGAAATCGATCAAGGCAACGCCATGGTGGCCAGGAGGAAAATGACGCTCGACCGCTTTGTCCCGAGTGCCCAGCCTGCCGCGCAGCAGCAACGAACCCCTGGCTAAGATGCTTCACCTCCCGCTGTCCCCGCAACCCGAGTTCGAAAAAGGCCGCGCACAACCGATCAGACTCAGACGAGCTCGGGCAATGTGCCCCCCTGGCCATCGGCGGGTATTGTTATCCGGGAGCCAGTAGCACAAACCGGGGTAGACCTAGCGTCTACTTCCCGGGCTCCAGCGGAATGGCGACCCTCCTTCCAACTCGATGGCAAGCCTCTTCCATCGACGGCCAGTGCACGAGTATGGGAAAAGGGTTATGAGGGCCGTGTAGCGCAGAGTCTGGCGCGCGGCATTCTCCTGCCCGAGGACTTGCACGCTTTTACAGAAGGGACGGATGAGTCTTTGGGGAGGCGATTGCAGTGGCACACCATAGCGGTAACTGTTCCATTTTTCCTTACCATCCTCGGTTTCCCATTTGTTCATATACGTGTACTTTCCATTTTTCCTTACAAATGCCAGTATTGTGTGGTCAGGCTGCGCAAATGTCATACATTGTGGACGGGAGGATGAGGGACCTAGCTGAGGACGTTGAGCGGGAGAAGGCTTTGAAGGAAGTCACCGAGGCCACGGCGAGGGAGAAATTGAAAGTTGCCGAGGAGGCAGAGAACAAAATTGCTTCAGCCGTGAAGGCCTAGGCTATTGTCGAAGGGAAGTCTGAGGAGCTGGAAATGCAACTGGGAGGCACCGAGCTTAAACTGGCGGAGGCCCAGAGCTTAAATACTATGTTGGAAGAACAATTGGCCGACTCGAAGGCGGCGTTGGAGGCTTGTGAAAGCAAGTGGTATGACGAGAGGTTCGCAGATGCCGAGAATTCGGCGGAGCCGGTCATTCGCCAGGCCCACAAGCTCGGATACGAGGAGGGTTGGTTTGCCGCACTTCAAGCCTTGGGGATTCCCGAAGATTCTCCATTGAGGGATCGCGGCAAAATCCCTTTCCCGAGTCCCCCACACACCGAGCGGCCTGCACCCCTTGTCATCGACGAAGAAGAGACCTCCAGCATGAGGGAACTGGTGAATGCTATCGATTCTCATGCGGTGCCAACCGATATGGAGAAGACTAGCCACCCCCATGTTGGGGATCAAACCGGGGAGGACGTCTAGTTGCCAACTTCTTTCGCCGACCAGCGGCCTCAAGAAGATGCATCCTCCGCTCATGCCGCGGATATCTAAAGTTGAATGCCGATCCTGCTTTGTTTTTCCTTCTTTTTGAGAAATTAGATGAACTGAATTGCCTATGTCACCGGGCTGTGGTGACGGAACAATTTATTTATGTTGTACTTTCTATATTTTGAGTTGCCGGGTTTTGGCAACTAAACATCAGTCTAAATTTTATGTGCCTTGTTACGACTGCTTTAATTATGATGTGATTTTGCTTCGACCGAGGAATCAACCTTAGACGACTAGGCAACGAGTATCAATTCGGAAACCGCTTTGTGTCCTTTAGACGACTTTTAGGATTTACGCGTGCTCGGAAATGGATTAAGCACCGAGAGGCAGGTTCCTGCTTTTGGATAATTTAGTTCTTCACCTGCTCGGTGAGCGAAATCGAACCGAATTTCAGGTTTCTGTCCTTAGGATAAGATGATAAGGTTTCCACCTGCTCGGTGATGGATCGAACCGAGGGTCAGGCTTCTGTCCTTAGAATAATATGTTAAGGTTTCCACCTGCTCGGTGATAGATCGAACTGAGGGTCAGGCTTCTGTCCTTTAGGCTAATATGTTAAGGTTTCCGCCTGCTCAGTGATAGATCGAACCGAGGGTCAGGCTTCTGTCCTTTAGGCTAATATGTTAAGGTTTCCGCCTACTCGGTGATAGGATCGAACCGAGGGTCAGGCTTCTGTCCTTTAGGCTAATATGTTAAGGTTTTCGCCTGCTCGGTGATAGGATCGAACCGAGGGTCAGGCTTCTGTCCTTTGAATAATATGTTAAGGTTTCCACCTGCTCGATGATAGGATCGAACCGAGGGTCAGGCTTCTGTCCTTAGAATAAACTGTTAAGGTTTCCACCTACTCGGTGATAGGATCGAACCGAGGGTCAGGCTTCTGTCCTTTAGGCTAATATGTTAAGGTTTCTGCCTGCTCGGTGATAGGATCGAACCGAGGGTCAGGCTTCTGTCCTTAGAATAAACTGTTAAGGTTTCCACCTGCTCGGTGATAGATCGAACCGAGGGTCAGGCTTCTGTCCTTAGACTGAAACGTTTAGGATTTCCACATGCTCGGTTATCGGGAACGAACCGACGGTCAAGGTACAAAGGTACGATCCTGCATGAGCAAACATCATTGCTATCATCATTAAAACATATACAAGAAAGTGCAATTAACTGTATGCTCGGCGTATTTCCTATTAGTGGTAGTACTTCTTCAGATTATGGACATTCCACGGTCGGGGCAACTGTCTCTCGTCTAGGTCTTCCAAGTAGTAAGCGCCGGTGCCGGCCATTGCAGTGACCCTGTAGGGCCCCTCCCACGTCTGCGCCAATTTCCCGGCACTAATATCCCGCATGTTGCCCACGGCTTTTCTGAGAACCAAATCTTCGGCGACAAACCCTCTTGCTCTTACATCTTGGTTGTATCTTCGAGCGAGCTTCTGCTGATATTCCGCAAGTCGTATAGTCACCCTCTCATGCCATTCTTCCACCCTGTCCAAGCATCCTACCATCATCTCATCGTTTTGGGCGGGATCGAATCCCGCTACCCGTGCACTGCACAGACTCACCTCGGTAGGTATCACGACCTCCGCTCCGTACGAGAGAGAGAACGGGGTCTCCTCGGTGGACCTTCTGGAAGTCGTGCAGTATGCCCACAAGACATTGGGCAGCTCCTCGGCCCAGTTTCCTTTCGCACCCTGCAGCCTTTTCTTCAGCCCATTCACAATCACTTTATTTACGGCCTCGGCTTGACCATTGCTCTGGGGATATGCTGGAGTTGAGTACCTGTTTTTGATACCGAGACCACCACAGAATTCTCGGAATGCCCGACTGTCGAATTGTAGCCCATTGTCCGATATAAGTGAGTTCGGCACCCCAAACCTTATGATTATATTCTTCCACACGAATTTCTTTACGTCCACATCTCGTATATTGGCCAGAGCTTTCGCCTCCGTCCATTTGGTAAAATAGTCTACGGCCACCAGGACGAACTTTCGACCACCCGTCGCCCGAGGGAATGGACCGATGATGTCCAGCCCCCACTGTGCAAAAGGCCAGGGACTGCTGATCGGGTTCAGATGGCCCGCGGGCTGATGGATTAGAGGGGTATGCTTCTGGCACTGTTCGCACTTCAGCACGTACTCGGCCGCGTCCTTCTGCATTTGAGGCCACCAGAACCCTTGAGTCATTGCCCAGTGTGCCAATGAACGTCCCCCCACATGACCGCCGCACACTCCACCGTGAAGCTCGGCCAAGAGCTCTCCCACCTTCTCTGGGCGCAAGCATAAAAGGTATGGCCCTCCGAAGGACCTTCGATACAACTTTCAGTATTCCGACAGCCAATACCGAGGAGCCATTCTCCGGATTCTGCTGCCCTCCTTTTCGTCGCTCGGTAGTCAGTCCTCTGCCAGAAAATTGATGATGGGGTCGATCCAACACGGTGCAGGGGTTGTGACGGCTGCGACGTCGATCCCTGCAGTTCTCGAATCACTCAGTACCCTGATGCTCGGCTCTGAAACAAGCTCGACTCTGATTAGTCGCGGTATCTCTTCGGCTACTGACGATGCCAGCGTGGCGAGGGAGTCCGCGTGTCTGTTCTGCGTTCGGGCCACCTGGAAAACCTTCACCGTGCCGAACCCGGCCATAACATGCTTCGCCTGTTCTAGGTACGCTTTCATCCGGAGATCTCGGGCTTCAAAACTGCCCTGTACCTGATTAACCACCAGACGCGAATCTGAATACACCTCAACTTCTCGAGCCCCTAAGCTTGAAGCTGTCCTCAGTCCGGCCAGAAAAGCCTCGTATTCTGCCTCGTTGTTGGATGCTTTGAAACCCAACCTAAACGAGTGCTCCAGCCGTATTCCTTCTGGGGTGATTATGACTACCCCGGCACCGGCCCCTGTGGAGTTCGTCGCGCCGTCCACGAATACCTTCCACGGGCAAACCTCAAGACGGCAAACCATCTCCCCCTCCCCTTTAGGCGAAAACTCTGCGATGAAATCTGCAAGGACCTGGCCCTTCACCGAGCTTTGGGATCTGTATCGGATGTCGAAAGATCCAAGTCGAGTTCCCCATTTTGCTATTCGGCCCGTGAAATCTAACCTCTTCAACAGTGACTGCAAGGGATACTCGGTCAGGACATACACTGTATGAGCCTGAAAGTAGTGCTGCAACTTCCTGGTGGCGTGTATTAGGGCTAACACAAGCTTTTCCAAGGGTAAGTATCTCGTCTCGGCGTCAACTAGAGTTTTGCTGATGTAGTACACGGGTTGTTGGATTCCTTTGTCTCTCAGTAGCACTGCGCTCACGGCGTGCTCAGATACTGCCAGATACATGAATAACTCCTCACATGGTTCTAGTGCCGTAAGCATGGGTGCCCGTGCCAAATAATTCTTCAGATCCGCAAAGGCTTCGTCGCATTCCTCACTCCACTGAAATCCAGTCCATTTCTTCAGCAGTTGGTAGAATGGTCGGCAGCAATCCGCGAACTTTAAGATGAACTGATTAAGGGCGGCTAGCATCCCGGTTAATACTTGCACTTCCTTTGGGTTGCTCGATGGCTTCAGTCTTTTCACCGCTTCAATTTGGTCGGGGTTGACCTCAATTCCCCGCATAGTGATCAGGTATCCCAGGAACTTTCCGGCCCCCACGCCAAACGCGCACTTCTCCGCATTAAGGCGCAGCTTGTGTTGTCAGAGAACCTCGAAAACCGCCCCAAGGTCCCCCTTGTGCAGCGCCTCCTGCTTGCTCTTCACCACCATGTCATCGATGTATACTTCGACTGTACGCCCTATCTTGTCTCGGAACATCCTCGTCATCATACGTTGATATGTGGCCCCGGCGTTCTTTAGCCCGAATGGCATCCTCGTGTAGTGATAATTGGCCTCCGGAGAGATGAACGTCATTTTCTCCTGATCCTCAGGCGCCAAGGTGATTTGGTGATACCCTTGGAAAGCATCTAGAAAGCTCATCCTCGGGTGCCCATACGTGGCGTTAACCAGCTGATCAATCTTCGGCACGGGAAAAGGATCCTTCGGGCAGGCTTGGTTCAGATCTGTGAAATCCACGCAAACCCTCCATGTGCCGTTCTTCTTCTTCACCACCACGGTGTTTGCCAGCCAATCCGGGAAGAAGATTTCCCTAATCACCCCGGCATCCTTCAATCTTCGAACTTCCGCTTTCACTGCCTCGGCATGCTCCTAGGCCGATCTCCTCGGTCTCTGCTTCTTAGGAGTGAATGAGGGGTCGACTCCGAGTCTGTGGACGATGAACTCGGGATCTACTCCGGGCACCTCATATGGACTCCATGCAAACACATCTGCATTCTGCACAAGGAGTAGCAACATTTCTACTTTTTCCCGGTCCTCCATGCTCTCCCCTATTTGGAAGTACTTGTCTGTATCCGGCAATACCTTTACCTTGAGCATATTCTCGGCGCGCGCGGCCCCCTTCTCCTCTTGCGGGCTCTGTAATTACTATAAAGGAGTCCCCGACGACGAACATTTGGGGTCGGCCTGATCCTTCTGGTCGGTCTACTCCTTCTTCCAATCGACCATGGCGATCAAAAATTGCCTGGTTGTCCGCTGACTTCCTTGTATCACCGCGATACCATAATCGGTATGAAACTTGACCTTCATGTGCAGAGTGGACGGGACAGCCCCCATTGCATGGATCCATGGTCTTCCTAGTATTGCCGTGTATGGGGAGTATGAGGCAACTATGATGAAGCTTACCATTACCTCCTTGCCCCCCATGTTCACGGGCAGAGAGATTTGCCCCTCGGGAACCACCACTTTCTCGTCGAACCCAACCAGGGGAGTGCTGTACTTCGAAAGATCCTCATTCCTCAACCCGAGCCCCCTGAAGAGGTCTGGGTACATAACCTCCGCCCCGCTTCCCTGGTCTATCATTATTCTCTTCACAACGAAGCCGCCTATCCTTGCCGTGACTATCAATGCGTCGTCGTGCGGTTGAATGGTTCCTTCCAAATCATTATCGTCGAAAGCGATCGGCTCTCGGGTAGGTCTAATCTTCTTCGCGAGAGGCAGCACGCCCGTACTTCCCTCCACCGATATTACTGTCAACACCTCCTTCCCCCTTGCCGTTGAAAGGCCCCTCGGGGCGACGTGAATAACATCAATTACCCCAAGAGGGGGCGGAAGGGGATTCCCTCTCGGTGGGGCGCCCTGCCCTACTCCTCGATTCCCGGCATCCGACACGAACTCCTTCAGGTGCCCAGCCTTGGCCAGTTGCTCGAGATGATCCCTCAATACTCGGCACTGCTCGGTCGTATGTCCCCTGTCTTTATGGTAGGTGCAGTACAGGCTCTGATTCCTCCTAGAGGGGTCGCCGACCATCCGATTTGGCCACCTGAAATACGGTTCATGTTTGATCTTGTCCACAATTTTATGCACGGGCTCCTTGAACGTCACGTTCACCTCCCCTACTCGTGCTTCTGGTTCTTGAACCCTCAAATTCATTTGTGCCCTCGGTTGAAAACTGCTCTGCTGAGGATGATCCGTCATCTGCGCCTTGCCTTTGCTCTGTATTCTGTCATCTTCCAGTCGCTTGTATTCTTCAATGCACCTCATTAACTGCCGCATATCCTCGGGAGGTTTCTTAGTTAACGATTCCCTTAGCCCTGAATCCTCGGCTAATCCCATCCTAAAAGTGCTTGCGGCAATCTTCTCGTTCCCTCCGCCGATCTCGTTGTAGAGCTCCCAGTATCGGCTAGCATAATCACGAAGGGTTTCCCCTGCCCTCATCTTCATAGACAGCAGCGCGTCCACCGGTTGCTGCTCCTGGCTGCATGTTACGAATCGTGTCCCGAACTCCTGTATCAGTTCGGCAAAACTGTGGATGGAGCCCTTGTACAACCTGTTGAACCACCTTAAAGCTGTGGGACCGAGGCTGGAGGGAAAAACTTTGCACATCAGAGCGTCATTGCGGGTGTGTAGAGACATCATTTGGATATAGTGGCTGACGTGCTCCACCGGGTCCGTTTTCCCACCATATGAATTGAAAGGTGGGCGCGTAAATCTGTCCTGCATTGGCGCTCGTTCAATGTCGGTCGAGAACGGGGACCGAGCCGCCCTGCGCAATGCACGGCTCATCGCATCCATGGCCGCATTCTTTGGCCGTCTTTCCTCTAGGGACCCCGACCCTCGATTTTCATACTCTAGCGAACGAGAGCAATTTCGTCGTCAGCGAGATTCCCTTGAATGTGAACGGTCTCGGCGCCGACGGGACTCCCTCGAGTGTGAACGGTCTCGGCGTCGACAGGACTCCCTCGAGTGTGAACGCTCCTGGTGGTGGTGGGATCCTGATTGATTCGACCCCACTCCGCGTCGTTCTTCCCCGGCGTCAAGCCCTCTCCCTTGGTTGCCTTGATCCATTCTGCGGCGCTCGTTTCTTGCTTCCAACTCCAGGTCTTGTACTAACCTGCACAGCCGTTCAAGCTCCTCGTCCCTCTCGTCTAGTTGCCTGTGCCGGGAAGCATGGGATACTGTTCTCCCCGTTTGATACGACCCTTCTCCAAGGCCGGACTGCTCTTCTAGTTGCTCGTAAGCCGGATCCTCGCGTCTCTTCTGCCTCTGTTCCCACCAGGTGGAGCCCCGGGAAGACCCTACCGAGCCACTCTCGGCATTACCTCCAGACATCTTCCTGCACACGAGTCTCGGCGGAACCACTCCTTAGTAGGAGTTTCCCACAGACGGCGCCAATTGTGCGCGCCCGAAGGTGAGGCCTGTTGGGCTGGGCCTCTCTTGGACTCACAATTTACTTGTATGATGGGTTTGAATTTCCTACAATGGGTCGTTCTTTATACTGAAACTCAATGAGACCCCTTTTCTCTTCTCAAGGGTCCGAATCACCTTGTTCTCGCCCTGCTCCCTATCACTTTTCCCTCTTTTACAGTAAATTTTCCAACCCCAATCTTCCCAAAAGTTCTCGTATTTATAGTCAAAAATCAGTGGAGAGGTCATGATGACTTCCCAGTTAGTGCAACAAGCGGTCCAGTATTATTGATCATAGGTGGGTGGTTAGGTGGGAGTGGGAAGCGGTGAAGATGGCTTTGGAACTTGGTTCCCACCTCCGCGACTGTTCTCGGCAGTGGTGCCTCCCGAGGTGCTGCCGGGTACGTAGGACGGTGTGTTCCGAACGCCGCCTCTTCATCACTGCTCAGGAAAAAAGCTCGTGCCCGCAGCACGTGTGGCTCTGGAATGGGCCGCTAGGTAGAGAGAGGTTGGCCTTATGGGCCATACGCCCAGGCCAGGGTCCAAGGCCCAAATGGGCCCCGGTGCGGGGGCCGTACAACTATGAAAATGGTAAAAATGAATTTTATTAATTTTATGAAAAATCGCCATCAAACATAATTTTGATTGAAAATACTAAACTCTTTTTTTTTTGGGGTGTGTGTGTGTATATATATATAACTTATCAAATAAAAAAAATGTGTATATGTGTGTGTATATAATAAAAAAAGCATGTATATATGTGTGTGTGTGGGGGGGTTGTCTTGATAAATATATTAGTGCTGCAACCTGTCTCACCAAACAAAAATTCCTGGCTCTACCCCTGCTTATCCAAAATTTTTTTTTTTTTTAAATTATGACACTAGACCAAAAAAAAAAGCCTCATCTTTGCGCGTGTGATGAGGCTAGTTATATATAATTATTTCAAACACCACCTTCTTATATACCACTAGCATTTGAGCATGCATGTTGCGTGTGTTCAGAGGTTCTTCTATTTTTTTGGATAAAGATTAATAATTTATATCTATTATAATTTAGATTTTTTTTTTCAAACAAATAAAAATGATAAACTTTTAGAGATAAGTGGTAATAATATTTTCTTTTTTGAACGTGTCTTTGAAAGTGGTGTAGTGATATAGGGAAAAGTTTGTGTAGGAAAAATAAGATGAACGTGAGGGGAAAGAATGCTAAATTTTAGGAGTTCTCTTAATTTTTTATTTTTATTATTTTATAAATTGGGGGTGTTTTACTTTTATTCGGATGAAAAAGAAATAAAAAATGCTAAATTTTAGGAGTTCTCTATTTAAATTCAAAATGAAATTTGTTATTTAACATTTATGATTCTATTTCTAAGAGAAATTATCCTTCATTAATGAAGATATTTTTAAACTACAAAAAAAGTCCAGTTCAAAGAGGGGAATCCTCTTATATATAGTATAGACATAGATAGCTAGATAATTATTTCAAACAATCTTTTTATATTCAAATATATAATTATTTCAAGCAGTCTTGTTTTAGTGAAGGTGAATCTATAAATTGTACCAAATGAAATCAAGGATACAAAAATAAGTTTAATCAAATTGTCAACAAATTTGTTGTATAATTGGCATTTTCTAGTGTTTCACGTTCATAGTTTAAGTCTCCTCTCTCCAATTGTAACAATTAAATTTATTAAAAAATAAAAAATTAAATTAAGTTGAGAGAAATTTTATTTAAAAAAAAGAAAAGAAATGTCATAATAATTTTAATAGAAGTAATTAAAATAGACATCAATTAATGAAGTATGAATTTGACTAAAATAAAATAGTGGGAAAAAAATGCATGTGACTAACCTAGGTAGTCAGTTTTTTTTTACTCCAAAAAAATTAAAAACATTTTTTACATCTGAAAATATTTTTAGTTAAAATATTCCCAAGTGTTTGATGCATGTGAGATAAAAATTTACAACCACAAGCTAACAAAATCAGTGTCTCCTAGCTATCAAATCAGCAATCCTACATCAGAACGGCGGCCCAACCACCAAATGGGAGGGGTAGAGTTACCATGTGTGTGTGTTTTTTTTTTTTTTTTTTTTTTTTTTTTTTGTAATGTGTTTTACAATTTTTCAAAAACAATTTACAAAATTTTCAAAAGGATTTATTGATAACCAGCAACATTTTCAAGTTTACTCCAATTTTACAATAAAACAACCACAGTAAAATATTGAAAATGTTTTCCTTAAAGTATTTTACAGCGAAACAAATAGAGTGTAAAGTTTCATTATTGTTATTGTAATTATATTATATTTTCCTTAAATAAATTATATTATATTTAATATTTTCACGATCAAAACATTATTCATTATATCAAAATTATTAAACATGGTGGATTTCCCCTTTTTTTATTGAATTTTTCATAAAACGTCATACTTGGAAATTGGTTTTGATGCTTTGGGATTAAATGAATGGCACAATTTTTTTATGTACTATCGAATTTCACAACAAGCACCTTATTCTTTTAAGGTGAAATAGTGTCCTTGAAAACGTACCTTTCTTCCAAACTTGCCATGTCGGTTACACCTAAATGATGTATTGTCTGCAAGACACCTTTCAAATGTGCATGGCACTTGCATGATATTAACATGTCACCTTTCTCTTCCAAACTTAAATCGATTTAAGGTGTATGATTCTTCAATACGCATTTATCAAACTGTCATGAAATATTCATTCAAGATGTGTGATGTTCTCCTAATTTTTTTTTTTTTTTTTAATGTATAAGATGAGTCAACACTTAATTTGTTATGTGGAAAAATTGATTATAAAATGAAAAAAAAGAAAAAAAGAGTTCAAGTCATTAATTATAGGGAGGAATCCCCTCGGGGTGGTCACAACTCACAAAAATGTTGGTAAGAAGTTTCAAACTTAAGATCTTATCATAATGCCTTAAAAAGTAAAAACCACTTAACTATTGATAAAGTTAAAATATTTGAAAAATATCACAATTTGAACTTGTAATTAAAATTGGTAAAACTATTAATGGTATAGGCAAAATGCTTATTAACACTAATGAATAATTAAGAAGGAACATTACTCAAATTGGAAAGTTTATGAAGGGACGTTGTAAGTTGCAATTGTGGTGAGGAGAAATTATAGTTCATCCCTTTATTTCTAGGTGTATAATAAGGATTTTATTAATAAATTAAAAAGATAGAACCATCGCACCTTCTTTCTTTATAGTAGTACAGATTAAGAAATTGATCAGACAAATAAATGAAGTAAGAGATTGAGAGAATTTCCCTATCTTACACATAAAATAAATGGTAAATTATAATTTACCCTATGATAATTTGGTCATATCATAATTTAGTCTATAAAGTTTTGTTTGCTAGATGTTTCCCCTAAAGTTTGGATCGAATTGAAACTATTAAAATTCCATCCAAGTGAACATATTTCCTCTTTCTCAAAAAAAAAAAAAGTGAACATATTTCCTTTTTCTTAAAAAAACAAAGTGAACATATTTCCTATTTTGTAGAAAAATTACCCCCCCCCCCCCCAAAAAAAAAAAAAATTTATCTCCCTTTTTCTTCTCATTCAAGATAGGTGGTCAACTCCAACTAATTTAACAGAAAACACAAACAGACAAATATTGCACAAAAATTTAAAGAAATCACCATGCCAATCTCATGGCAAGTCAACCCAAGAGGCGGTTCATCAATTTTTTACAATTTGGCTTGGAAATTAACTAGAAGCATCACAATCCATCAAAACCAAGCCAAATTGTCAAAGATTAATTTCATAGACTAAACTATGACATGACCAAATTATTGAAAAAAAATTGTAATTTACTAAAAAAATAAATAAATAATAAAACAAAAGAAAAAAAAAAGGCTGATGAAAGAAATCTTTTTTTTTTTTTTTGTTTAGTTAGCATTTTTAGTTGCTTATTTTTTTCACTAGCCTCATCACACGTGCTTTGCACATTTCTGGTCTAGTGTCATTATTAAAATTTTAAATTTTTTTTGGATAAGTTTGTTTTGAAAATATGGATTAATAAGAAAGTGTCCTATTTTGTAGGCATTTTAAGTGTAGTTAGAGATATATTTTTATCTGGTTGTCCTTAAATTTTTTTTCTTATTAAGTCTAAGGTTTAAGGGTTCTAGAAAAAAGAATCTTCTTATAAGTAGCATGTGTTTGGATAAGAATGAAAAATTAAAATTATTTTACTATTCAACTTATTTTTGCTACTATTTATGTATCTTACTACACATTTTGGTACTATTCATGGGACCTACTGTACTATTTCAACTAACTTTTATCTTTATCTATAATACTTCCAGTAATAAGTTTTCAGTTTTAACAAAGTAAGCGAATATAGATAAAATAATATAAACAAGATAACTCATTAGTTTAAACTCAATTTTTTTTTTAAGCTCAATTTAAGAAAATAAGAAAATAACTTTACCAACATAAGCATGAACCATGACCCACCTCAAATTAAAAATAAAAAAATAAAAAATAAAAATCCAATTAAATTAAATTAAAGGGAATAAAGCCGCAGTTTTCTTCTTCTCAACTCTATCTGCTTTTGCTTTCTCTCTCTACTTTTAAACCTCATTAAACCCCCACTTTTACTTTTTTCACACACACACAACTCTCTCTCTCTCTCTCTCTCTCTCTCTCTTCACATTAAAAAAAGCTATAAGCAACACAATAAAACATAGAGAGAGAGAGAGAGAGATTTGAAATTGAATTCGGGGACTTTTTCTTTCTCTCTCTCTGACTGTAAATTTTCAGAAAACCCTAAATCTCTGATCGAAATTTCCAGCTGCTGCTGAGAGTCTCAGAGAAAAGGAAGAGAGATGAGCCAGAAGCCTTTGATCTACGCATTCGTGGCTCGCGGAACTGTGATCCTCTCCGAGTACACCGAATTCAGCGGCAATTTCAACTCCATCGCCTTCCAATGCCTCCAGAAGCTTCCTTCCACCAACAACAAGTTCACCTACAACTGCGATGCTCACACCTTCAATTACCTCGTCGATAACGGCTTCAGTATGTCCTTTTTTTTTCTCTCTTTCTCCGCCTCCGATCTCGATTCCTCCTTCTCTTTTTTTTTTTTTTTGTTTCCGCCAATTTACCGTTTGGATCCCGAGAAAACCCTATGAAAATTTATATTTTGTTTGCTAAATTGCTTCGTGTCTTTGTGACTGGTTCATTGTATTTTGATTTGCGATCTGAATTTTATTTTGAATATTTTCGTTTTCTTTAAGATTAGATTGAAGGTTAATGTTCTGACCAACAACAATTGAAGGGGAAATTTTGACTAAATTAGTCAAAGTTAGGGTTTTTTTTTGCTTTGTTGTTCATTGAATCCCGCTTTATGTTAGTTTCAGATTTTGACCTTCTTATCGAATTCAGACATGGAGTGAGTTTATTATTCAAGTTAGAGTTAGCAAAAAATAGCATTAATTACGAGTTGTGAAAACAGAAATGTCAATTAAGGATTTACAAAGAGGTTTGACTTTTGGATAGAATAGGATGATGCAAAAGAATACATGTTGTTAATCCTAATTCTTGACTTGTCTATTGAGGATCCTTAGCCAACCCAACTTTAGCAGCACCATCCGCTAAAATCTGTCCCTTTTTGATGCATTTACCTTGAATCAAAATGGGTTATTATGATTTTTGTTGTATTGAATTTGAACATTACAATTTTTAGGAAATTTGGGTTATTGGACGGACAGTACACTTCTGTTGCATCAAAAAGCATGTTTTGGTCATTTTACTTATTTGGCAAGAAAAAAAAATTGATGTTGGTTTTGTTTCAACAAGACTCTTAAAGATTCCAGTGTCAAGGTTTTTGTGCCTTTTATTTTGTGTTCATCATCTTCTTATTCTGCTGGTTACATTTGACTGAGTTCCTCGATGGTGCAGTATATTGTGTTGTTGCAGATGAGTCAGTTGGGCGACAAGTGCCCATGGCTTTTCTGGAGCGCATCAAAGATGATTTCGTGTCAAGATACGGTGCTGGAAAGGCTGATACAGCTCCAGCCAACAGCCTTAACAAAGAGTTTGGGTATTTTATTCTGATTGAGATTCCAAGAATACATTCTGGAAGATTTTGTCTTCTTATGGTAGCTAATGTAATATAATTCATTGCAGACCAAAATTGAAGGAACACATGCAGTACTGTGTTGATCACCCTGAAGAGATTAGCAAGCTTGCAAAGGTCAAAGCTCAAGTATCGGAAGTTAAAGGTGTTATGATGGAAAATATTGAAAAGGTAGATGTATTATTTGGCTGCATCAAGTCTCATGAATTGCACATATATTCTCCATAGAATTTCACATGTCCACGTTTATAAATTACAAAAGCAAAATAATTATAATATGAAAATCGATTGAAAGGAACCTACACTTACAATGACATTAAATAAGTTTTTATACACCCAAATTAAAAATAGAGTATGATAGAATTGATATATTACATATGCACTACCATAGCCTTAAGCATCTAGCGGTTGTTGTTTTTATTATTATTCTTAGTCTTATCATTATTACATTTGTACCTATCTGGTTATTTTTATTTCTATCTTCATTTTCCCGTTTGCTCTTTTCAAATTAGGACCACCAATGTCTTAAGATGGCCACATCAGCCCATGTCCTTATTATTTCTCCTTCTTATTCTTCTTTTGTGTTCTTTGAAATATACAGACATTTAATTAATTGTGCCTATTTATGGTTTATGGCTCCACTAGTTGTTGAGTGATTACGACTATATACATACAAATAGCAGAGATCATGTGCACAAAGCCGTGTGGAGGCTGATTTTCTGTGCATGTTTTGACATGGAGGAGGCATATCTTAGTGTGTCAACCATTGTTTCAAAAACCGGACCGGACCGTCCGGTCTGACCAGTTCAACCGGGAACCGGGAGCCAGTTCAGTCCGGTAAAAACCCCTAAAACCGGTGAAAACCAGTCAAAAACCAGGTTGAACCGGGAATTTTGAAAAAAATTGTTCGGCTCTCGGTTCGGTTTTTAAAACCATGGTGTCAACCACATCTAGGTGCACGAGGCTAGAATCCCATCTAGTGTGGGTGCATGTGTGTGTTAGCACATTTGTGTATGTTGAAGGGAGTTGAGTGGCTGGATTGAGTGAACTTGAGGTGGAATCTAGTCGGATCGGGTGACGATGTTGGAATCCAGTGGGTTATGTGGTGGAGGTGTGGAGCAGAATGAGAGATGACGAAAAATGTCACAGCGAAAATCACTACAAGGGTAGGTGTGTGTGGTGCAAAGAGGGTAGGTGCGAAGAAGTGAAAGAAAGTGATTTCTCTTGGTAGAAGACCAAAAAGAAATCTTTTTTATTTTGTTTGCTTGAAATTAGAGAATGGGTTAGTTATACATGCTTTGTAGAGTTAGTGACTTGTATATGTGCTACAAAAAGCGTCTAGGCCTTTAGACCACTGATATGTGTTTATGCTGGATATATTGCATCAGTAGTCATGAAGAGTTTATGCCAGATATAAACACTTCGCATGACTACTGGCACCATGTGATTGGCATAAACACTTAATAAGAAATGTATGGGAGGGATAACACGCTAAAACACATCGACTTTTTTTAACAAATGAGCAGAATGCATGGAGAGAACGCTCCATAACTCCTGCCTAATCAGTTTACATTCAACTCCCCTTATGTCTACCAAATATTTTGTTAACTTTTGTACTATGCATTCTATACTGTCCAAGATGTTGGTACATGTAAGTATAAAAAATATAGCACAAAAGTGTAGAAGTACGCTTTATAGTACTCATGCATGTCTACTCTATGGGTTAGCAAGAAGGGTCCAATAAAGTTATGAAAATTATTATTTAACAGGGCTGAAGATCCCATTTGGAATATCTTAAGGACTTTTTTTTTTTAATGTTTAAATACAATAGAGCAGTTTTTCATTTTGGGGATGTATGACTTGTACATACGCTCTACATTTTTAAATACAATAGAGTACTTGTGAATATTTTGCTGACATCTACTTCCAAAAGAATACTTAAATTCTCTCTCTGTCTCTCTCCACCCCAATACCCACACTTGGCTCAGTGCCACTTCCTCTGTTGCCTTCCACCATCACCTATCTTGAGTTATATTTTGTCTTATCCATTTTTGTTGACCTGATTTCTTACATATAGCTGTGAGGAACACTAAACAGAGTAGATGTGTGCTATACTTAATTGGCCTTACCATTATGGTAACACGCACAAACTCTCTCTCATTCATCTCCAAATGGTAAATGGGAAAGGGTGGGTATAGGTCTTTTGTTTATTTTATCACTTGTGCATGCTGATGTTGAAATGGTATTGAATACTTATTGCCTTATTCTCGTACAAATCTACTTTAATTTTGACACGAATACACATAATGTTTGCTGCTTAAACATTACAGACTTCTATTTTATATGTTTCGTTAGTGCATGTAAGCTAAACAATCATACTTTTTGTTCTAAATGCCTTGTTAGTTGTGTAATACTGAACTCAATATTATATAAACTGAAGAGTCAGGTTTCAGAGTTAGTCATTCAATTAACTTGCTGGCCTTGCCTCTTTAAGATGCCCTCTGATTAATGTTCAAAAACATCCATTGGCTTAATCATTGCACGCTTACATATTGACTTTTGATGTAGGTTTTAGATAGAGGTGAAAAGATAGAGCTTCTGGTGGATAAGACTGAGAACCTTCATCAACAGGTCAGTGGTGCTTACTCTCATACATTTGCTTCTGAGATTTTAACTTGAAAGAAATTTGGATAATACATTCTCTTACCTTATTATCTGGATGTGTAAGTGGAGTAGAAGTTAAAACACCTTCAACTTGTTGATTAAGATTCGCTCTTTCATTGCTATGACATTCATGAATCAGTTTCTTTCCAGACTTATTGGAGTTTTGTTCAAATCTGTGGGTTATGGATACTGTTGGGTTTGCAAAATCTGTAATGCTGACTGCTGATTGGCCAATGAGCTCTCGCTCAAATGACACTTTTTCCCCTCATAAGAATGCAATGGGGGTGAGGTCATGGATTCAAAACCCATCTAACTTACCAATAAAAAGAAAATCTGCAATGTTGATAGATATGTAAAAATGCAGGTTATATATATATATATATATTACCTATAAAAAAAATGCTAGAGTGGGGAGACGATCCAGTAGATTAGTCTCTTCTCATATTGGTTGGGCATCAAATTTGTGCCTCAATGATCTCATATTATGAATTCCATAATTTTAGTATTATAATGACATAAAAAGTATACAAACTCGTTATTTAACAATGTTGAAGAGTTTTATTGTGAGATTTTATTTCCTTGGAAACAAATGGAGTTCACTCATCTCAATTTCATGGGGAAAATTGATTTACTTACAGGCACAGGACTTTCGGACCTCTGGCACAAAAATCCGGAGGAAAATGTGGCTGCAGAATATGAAGATCAAGTTGATTGTTTTGGGAATTCTGATAGCGTTGATCCTCATCATAGTCCTCTCTATTTGCCACGGGTTCAACTGTGGAAAAAAATAAGCTGCTTTCTGCCAGAGGCTTCTGTCTTGTTTATCAAAACTTGCAATTATATATCAAGAGAAATATTATATATGTATATGTCATGACTTGGTATGTAGTTCAATCTAGCAACTTCCAGATACTCGGCACGAAGTAAATTTATTTTTGTGTGTGAACGAACCCTACAAGTTCTTTTTATGTCACAGAATGCTTTTCTATAAATATAGTTTGCTTGATTGCCTTGAAGCTTACTTATGACTGATTCTCATGAGCGATATACTTTTCTTAATTCTTCTTAGGGTTCGTTTGTTTTGCGTTTTGGAGCCCAGCGTCTGCGTCTGGCTTCTTTTTTTTTTTTTACCGGCGCCTGGTGCATTGTTCATGGGACATGAACAGTGCATCAAGGCAAATGAACAGTAATTGAAATATTTTTTTTATTATAAATTTTCAGTTTTCAGCAAAATAAGTGGTATTCAAATGCACACTTAGTGAGCAAAATGGTATATGTGCCTGCTTAACTTGAACAAGAGCCAGGTTGGGACAACCTTTAGTTGCTTGCAATTTCCTGCATTTAAAAATCTTCAGGTATTGCATTATTTTGGGCAAAGAACATTAATGGCCAGGTGTGGGTAGCCTTTTTAGTTTTTATTGTTCCAATATTGCTGAATTCTAAAACCTGTGGAAGAAACTACAATCCTCAGCATGACAATATTACACAAACTGTCACAAAGTTGTTGCAGTTTTGTGACCTAATAACTTGAAAGGTCTTGCGCCAATAATTCCCTAAGATGCGTTACTGGCTTATAGCTTTCTCTGGTTGAAACCTGAAATTCAAGCTTTTCTAGTGTACTAGTACTTAATAAGTTAGTGCAGTTGCAGTAGGCTATGCGGTATATTGTGATGACCGAAAATTTGTTCAAGCGAGGATTACCTTGCAGAGGAAGAATTCCGTTTTAGGAGAAGGCCATTTGTGTTTCAAGCATTTGAGTAAATGCCTTGGAATAACAGTAGCAATAAACAAAACTTATATCATGCTGATTAACTCACTGAGAGAGGCTTCAACTACAAACTGCATTGTTCTCTGAGTTTAATTTTTCCCTATATATAAAAAAATAACAAGTCTTTAACAAAAAAAATTCTGGCCATAGACTAGTTTTTCTCATTCCACCCATTCGAAGCAAAAATTTGATGGGATAACAAGGCTATAATACAAATATATTAGTGTTCCATGTCATGTGAACAAAGACTATATATAAGTTATGACCATCAAAAAGTAATATAATATGCGCGCCAAGCTCTTGTCAAAGCAACGTATCCTACCGGTCCCCAAGCCGGTGTAGAGCACCATCAGCGAACAAGTTCGAGATTTGGGACCATTTACACTTTGATTTATATAAACAAACATGAATGAAACAGCTACTATCTTCTTTTTCTCTTGAAGCCACTCTTCTTCAGACCCTCATCATCAAAAATCCCATTACTTTGATCATCATCATCATCATCATCAAGAACATCATCATCATTAATACTATTATTGGTGATATTCTTGTTATTGTAATGATGATTATGATGATTCCAACCCACCCTTTTCTCTTCTCTACAAACCCTCCTTAAACCTCCACCTCCACCTCCTCTTCCTCTAGTTGTAGTAATTCTAAACCTGACTTTCTCTATTCTCTCCAAATCCAATTCAAGCTTTCCCCCCTTTAGCTTCTCCTGCTCAATCACATTACTAGTACTAGTACTACACTCAGTTTCAATCCCTCCACCACCCAAAACCGAATCCTCCCACAACCTCTCCCCACACTTCCTCTCATTCACTGAGCAACTAATAACACTATCAGGAAACTTGGGCAGCCATTTGGGCACATGGGAAAAAGAAGAAGAAGAAGCCCAAGAAGGAATGGAAGTAATCTGTGGGCGTGGGATTGGCTTGGCAAATGGGATTTCGTCATGGAAGGAGACGAAGTCAGCGAGGTCTCTGATGATTCCTCCTCCGGAGGAAGAGATGGAGAAGAGAGTGGAGGTGTGGAGAGTAACGAGGTGGTGGAGGGCAAGTGTGAGGTCCAGCAGGTTCGACTGCGTGCGGTTGGAGGTGTTGGCCAAGGAAGAGGCCGACTTGGCTATAGCCTCGAGGTACTTGGTGGCCACCACGGTCAGAGCGTTGAGTGCGGAGAGCTGGGTGGCCTTGTACCCCACTGACTGGCAGATCTGCGAGACTGCTATTCTGGCTATGGCGAATGAGAACTCTGATGGGTTTTGGGGCTCTTCTTGATGAAGATGAAGATGGGTATTGGGTTTTGAAGGTGGCTTTGCTTTCATAGTGATTTGTTGCAGAAGAAGAAGAAGAAGAAGGGGAGAAGGGGCTTTCAAACCCTAGGCAAGGCTCCTTTTTAATGGGGGAGAATTTACATTTTAGAGCGTCACTATCACAGTTGCACAAATCACAATTCACAAATCCGTGTGAGTGAGACCGAGGCTTTTAGGAATAGAACCTGCGACCTCAGGAATAAGCCCATGACATTTGGCCCATACCAATGAGCTACGTTTGTTGATTGTTTCTCTAACTTCCTTTCTCTTCTATTTATCACCAATTCACCATCCCATTCACTTCAAAAAAATAAAACGAATTCGGTGTGATGGTTACAAGTTTTTGTGAGTTGGGGAGTAAGAGATGTGGTTTAATTGTCCATGAGGAAACTTCACACATGTATAATTAAATTAGGCTAAAGTATTTTTTTTTTTTTTTTTTTTTATACTCACAACAACAGGGGAGGGGGAAATGGAACTCAACACCACACTTCCCTATGTTGTTGTGAGTATAAAAAGAAAAAAGAAAAAGGCTAAAGTACTATCTAAAAGAAATTATGCTAAAATAGGATTTCTATTTTAGATGAAAAAAAAATGCTAAAAGTACTACATAAAACAACCTGTAGCACTACTCGAAAAGGAAAAAGATAAAAATGATGTATATAATTTGATACTTAGGAGTAGGAGATTTGAACCTTAGACGATACTAAAATGTGCTAATTAGTTGAATTACAGCCTACAAGGTTTTTACCACCATACAATTTTACTTTGGATTTCTTTTTTAAATCTAATGACACATATTTGATTGGTTAAGATGTATTATTTATGTATGAATGGGTGTGGTCGTGTGGATCAATATCCCACTAAGTTGTGTTTTGTCATTTAGTGTAAACTATTTTTATAAAAAGAAAATGACAAAAAGATAATGGCAACTGCAAAAAAATAAAATTGTTATACAAGTTTAACAAAATAAAATGGCTACACCTACCTACACTGACAATTGATAATGAACTATCATGTAACAATTTTAAAATATAAAAACTTGTAGAAAAAAATTGTAAAAATTGATGCATTTTTGTGTTTTTGTGTGTGTGTTGATAACTCAATTTATTCAAGTTATCTTTTTATTGTTCCCCAAAAAAATAAAAGTTATCTTTTTATTAAATTTTATTTAATTTAAGTTTCTTAATGATATTCTTAAAGAAATTCTCGGAATTGCCACGGCTTAAAGAACACTTATAACTTACCAAAATGATTACTATTTGTATCTTATTAAATTTCCTAACCATTTCCCTTCCAATGCCTATTTAATAATTTTATCGAAAATACATTTTTTTACTAATATTTTTAAAAATAAAAAACAAAAAATTTCTAAAAAAACATTGAACTAAACCATTAATTTAAAAAAGAAAAAGAAAAAAAGATAACAACTATTTAATAGCATCACAAATACAATTGAGTAATTTTTTTTTTTTTTTGAGTAAAATTACAATTGAGTAATTGGCAATACATGTTCAGTACAATCATTAATTTCTTTCAATAATGTCACACTATAATTATTATTAAATGCATAATGGTTAATAATTTAAAAAAATTATGTTATCAATAGAATCTAGGCTCTTTGGTTCGGACATTTTTGGGTTTGACCAGATTTTGATAAGAGAGGTGCTACGTCCACAACATTTTTATAATATTTTCACAACAAATCATAGGTGGTTAGTTGCTACTGGTTCAAATTTAAACTTAACACTAAGATTACTTTTTTGCCCCAACAATAACAACCAATAATAAACTGCCACCTATGATTTGTTGTAAAAAGGTTGTAAAAATATTGTGGATATACCATTTCTCTTTTGATAATATTGTTGATGTTGATATTATTAGTGTGAGAATTGAGATTAGTTTTGGGGGGTGGAGAATAACAACCAGTAATAACCTGCCACTTATGATTTGTTGTAAAAAGATTGTAAAAATATTGTGGATATACAATTTCTCTTTTGATAATATTGTTGATGTTGATATTATTAGTGTGAGAATTGAGATTAGTTTTGGGGGGTGGGGTGGGGTGTTTATGAAGCAATTTGTTGGGCCACTAAAAACAATATTTGTCCTCGGTTAATTTCTTGAGTTTATGAATATATGATGTGGTAGTATACTTTTTAATGGGGGATTTAAAAATAAATAAATTTAGACTACATCAATCCATTTTGGTCCACTTTAGGTTGTGTTTGGCAATATGTAAAATGTTTTCTGAGTGTAAAATATTTTTTGCTGTTTGACTGTGTTGTGGAAATTACACTAGAAAATTATTTCTTGTGTTTGGTCTTGGTTGTAAAAAATCTATTTTCAGAAAATGGAAACACAAACTAGCCGCCAGCCACCGCCACTAAGGACAAGCACAACCCACCACCACCCACACAAAATCTAGATCGAGAAGAGGGAAAAAACCGCCACCACTACTCTATTGTCATCACCACCCACAGATTGGTCCACCACCACCACCCATACAAAACCCACCAAAACACCACCACCCACACCAAACACAACAACAACAAAAATCAAAGATCAAAGAAAACAAAAATCAGTGAATGAAGGCAGATTGGTGAGGGAGAAAGGGATGACAGAAGGGTAAAGAGAGAATTTAGATCTATTTGGAAGGAAGAGGGAGAGAGAAAGATCAGAGGAAGAGGGAGAAAGAACGATCGGTGAGGGAGAAGGAACTACCACAACCTAAATTAGTTTCGGAGTTTACCTTGATCGGCGGTTACAGGCACAACCATGGACGACAGTGCTCTCTCCCCATCTCTCACTTTCTCTCTCTTTGTCTCTCTCTTGGTTCGGGTAAATGTAGGAAAATCGTTTAAAGGTAAATTCAAAGTGTAAACAATTTTACACCTTGGGCCCACTTATTTTACTGTCAAAGATATCAAATTTCAAGTTGACTGAATTTTCAGCCCAAACCAAACACTCCTCATGGTGTAAAATGTTTTCCTAATCTCCATTACAGTTGATACAAACAGATCCTTAGTTCATTTCGATGCACTTACCTCTTTTATATTTTTCAAATTCTATTAAATTTTAGCAAATGTTTCTTAAAAAAAAATCAAATTTGCAAAAGAAAAAAAAAAGGGAAAAAATGACAATAAAGATAAATGGTTTAACCGCCAAAGCCAAAGCTTCCCATCCCCACAACCACAAGCACAACAATGCAAGGTGTGGAGCTAAGCTTGTTCTACTCTTCCAGTTCCAGTACTACTCTCTCCAAAACCCTTTCCCTTCTCTCCCCAATCCCCATTCCCAAACCTCCTTCCCTCTTCTCTCCAATTCATCTCTCCCTTTCTCTCTCCAAACGCTCTCTTCCCCACCACATTTCTTGTTTCTCAAACACCAATCAACAACAACCAAAACAGAACCAGAACCAGGACCAAGAGGAATCCGACGGCGAGGATATCGACGTCGCCTCGCTCGAGGAAGAAGCCAGAAACGCTGCTCGAGAGTACTCTACCTCCTTATCCCGCCAGTTAACAATCGGTGAGTCTTTCGATTTTGAATTCGAATTTTCATTTCCGCTCAATTTCTGTTGTATTCAATCAAGTCATCTGGTTTCAGAGGACGAGCCCAATGTTCCGATCCAACGCGGTCGAAAGCAGAGCAAGCGTAAAATTACCACTATAAATGTCAGTAACCCATTTCAAAGTTATTTACTTTCTTTGTTAATATGTGAATAATAAGGTCGTGCTTTTCTGCTAATGTTGTCTCTCAAAAACAAATTAACTTTTGTAAAACATATCAAATTTGGAATGTAATGAAATTATGAAACTTGTGTTGTAAGTCTTAGATTACAAAAGTAAATGGAGATAATGTTACTCAAACTATATTCACATGGGAAACAAGAATTGTTGCAAAGCTTACAACATCATCAATCTGTGACAACAAAAAACCAACTGACACCCAAATCTTCTTTGAAGTGCAAAGAAAGGAAAAACTTGAAATTTATTGAGATGCAAATGGGCCTGAAGATGCTGCTGCAAAATTTAATCCTCAGTTAGACCTTATTTTCCAATACATACTTTAAAATCTAGTAAAGCTCATCTCTAAACAAATTTGTTAAATTCCAAGGTCCATGAGAGGTCAGGGTATTCCTGGAGCTGGAGTAACTTTGGGTTGTGGAGTTGGCTTTGGTTGGGTAATGGCAGGTTTAGGTGCTGGAGCAACCACTATTAGAAAAGTTTATCCATCAAATTTCATGGTTAAATGCTCATAATAAGTCAATGTGAGTAAGTGAATTTTAGAGATGATCATGTTATATCACATTTACTTGGAAGGAGTTGGTTATACTCGCCATGACCACCACTTAGTCGTGCCAATAAACCAAAAAGAGGAGCATTGTTGTAGGTAGCAGGCTCAGTTTGCTTATAATTGTCTCTTCGATCAGCAAAGTTGTCATAGGCATCAGGACCACCAAGTACTGCACCAACAAGGAGATGGGATTGCTTGCTTTCCTGCTGAACCAAGTGGCATAACCTCCACGGCAGGTGACAAATGAAGGGTTAACCTTGATGGAAACAATTGAGGAAGCCCTGTGGTGAACTTGTTGTGGGTAGTTGTGTCCATATCCCACCATGTAACTTGTGGCTCTTGGATTGTCCCCAAGAAGGTAGTCCACCTGAGAGTTTTAACATTTCATAACATCAATTATATGCTTCACATAACTTGATAACACACTTTTAACTTGTGCAAATATTTATTAATTGTGATCTAATCAAAGCTTAATTCAACAAAAACAATGTAGAATTTGCACAATATAATTAAATTACCTATTTTTTGGAGAAGGAGATAAGCTCCGTTGGTGAAACATTGCCAGAAGCACAATTCATGTTTCTTCCTGCAGAAGCAAAATAATCAGAGACAGCAGTTAGAAAAATGCCCTATTCACAAATTGCATGTTTTTCCACCTCTGGTGGAAGATAAGGCTGCTGGGAGTCTTCTGAACATTCTGACTGCCCTTTCCAAGGCAATTGCTCATGAAGGATTCTGCCTTCTCCTGATACTTCTCAAAGACTAATGCATTGCCACCAGCTTTCCCCTGCATTAGGAACTGCAAGGAAATAGACAAACCAATAATTCATGCCCTTGTTACATGGTTGAGGTTTTTGATTGACAAATTGTCATACAATGAAGTCCATGTGATTTTCAACATGTAACATATTTTTGAAAAAGAAAATTAAGCAGTATAGTTTAGTTCATGAATTATTACCTTGGCCACAAGTGTTTGAACCCCAACATACTTGACATCCCAACTAAACTCACTCATGCTCCATCCAGTTCCACTAAGAGAGTCACCATTTTTCCCAAGGTAGTTCAAGTAGTACTGATTGTCAGCTGCCTGGTACAACCATGCAGCAGCCCAAAGCAACTCATCCTACACACACACACACACACCATGCAGCAGCCCAAAGCAACTCATCCTACACACACACACACACACACACACACACACACCAAAATCAAATCAATAAAAACATACCGCATAAACACTATTATCGCAGTAGTAAGTCTTCAAAATTAATTGAAAACCATTGTCTTATCTATCCAATTTATGGTTTAGATTAGATATTACACATCTAAAGTGTATCTAGTATCACATTATTAAAAATTAAAAATTACAAATTACTTGACACCAAACATGTTTACATTAAAAAAAACTTACATTGTAACCGCTGGTAGATTGGTAGTACTTTTGGGCCACAGAGATGCTGCCATTATATTTTCCTCTGTATTTGTCCACAAAATCAAATACCTGAAGACCAAAAAAAAAAAAGATTTGTGAATTAGAAAATATAAAAAAATACTATGGTATGCATGTAATGTAATATCACGAAAATTGTGAGGGTTGATCATTTTTTGTTTTCATTGTTTTTGTGAGATTTACCTGAAGTATATATTTTGTGGGTACTTTGGTTAATAGTAGATAACCTTGAAATTAAGAGTCACTTATTTAGAAGATACAGGAAGTTGACAGTTTAAAATATAAATGAAGTTTAAGAATAACAAAGGATATCCTTGTGAAAATTTGTTATATATAGGTCGTACCTAGTGCACAAAGCTTCTACTTTTGTGGGATCTGAGAGAGGTGATTGGTAGGCAACTTTACTCCCAATTTATTGTAGATATGGGAAGAAAAAGTTCAAGAATTTGCACATACCCTCAATTTTGTTTACTTATATTTCAAAGTTAATAACAAAGAAAAAGGTAAAGAACCTAAAGAAATTGCCTGTTTCAGTGATGCGATTTAACTGATATTTCTGGATAACATTTGATGTGCACTTTCTCTTTTGAAGAGGAGGAAAAAATCTCTTTTGAAGAGGAGGAAAAAATAGCTTTTGCTTACTAAAGTTTATAAATTCAATGTGCAGATCCCTGACCATCTACTTCCAAGGGTTGCAATTGTTGGAAGACCAAATGTTGGTAAATCAGCACTGTTTAATCGTCTTGTTGGGGTATTTGATCAATAGTTCTGGCTTTTTATTCTGTGATTAGTATTGATGCTTTCCCATACTGTGGGAATAAAAATTGAAACTTCCACATGTGTGTTTTCACATAGTGAAAGCTGACTTTCTTTGATTAATGTAGGGGAACCGGGCAATTGTGGTGGATGAACCAGGAGTTACTAGGGATCGCTTGTATGGTAGATCCTTTTGGGGAGAGTATGAATTTATGGTGGTTGATACTGGAGGTGTTCTCAATATTGCAAAGTCACAGGTTGATGTTATGGAAGACTTGGCTATTACCACAACAATTGGTATGGATGGGATTCCACTGGCCTCGAGGGAGGCAGCTGTTGCCAAAATGCCCTCAATGATTGAGAGACAAGCTAAAGCAGCCGTGGAAGAAGCATCTGTCATAATATTTCTTGTTGATGGACAGGTATTTTGCATGATTGTATGACTTAAATTTACTGTCTGTCTTCTTTCCATTATTTTGTCCAATCCTCTTGAACTTTCTCTTTCAGATTCCCATGCTTGTTAGTGCCGGAAAAAACATAGTATATTTTTCCTTTGTGTGCTTGGAACTTGAAGCTGTTTTTGTGAATGAATGTATCATGTCTTCTAGCCTGTAGGAACTTGGTAGTACTGTTATGCATAAATTTAAGATTTTCCTAGAATGTTATCTCTCTGTTGAAGATCATTTCTCATGGTGAAGCACATGTTGACATATCATAGGGAGCCTCTTCTCCACTTTGAAAGACCTAAGAAATATTTTAATATACAAAGGCCTCAAGGGTGGTAACTAGTAATAGTAATTTCTTGGGAACTACATATTCAACCTATTTGGAATGTTTTCATTTGTTTTCAAGTTCTTGTCTTTATAATTGGGCAAGCAACTGTTTATAATACAAAGAAATAAAGATAATGATGAACAGGCAGGTCTGACTGCAGCTGATGAAGAAATTGGAGACTGGCTACGAAAGAACTACTCAAATAAGTATGTCATTCTTGCAGTTAACAAGTGTGAATCTCCACGTAAAGGACTCATGCAAGCATCAGAGTTTTGGTCCTTGGGGTGAGGCGTCTCTTATTATCTCCTTCTTTCTTCTTCTTCTTATTTTCAAGTTTTTGTCAAGAGTATTGGTCTTCAGTCACATAGCAGTCGTGTATCGGTTAACAATGTGGATTTCTGTTTAAGCGTTAATTTCATTCAGTATACATTAATTTTATTTAGCATTTTTTAATTCCAAATTTAGTGTGACATTGTGTGGTATTTGTGTCGTGCTAATTTAGTACGTATATGTATGATTGTGATATTATATCTAATGCACCAAGGAGCACCATCTGGAGGCTGCATATAAATGTGGACAAACAACCATGAATCCTCTATTATAATGGCTTGAGACTTGAACTGCATTGATTCTGTCTCTAACATAGTCAAAGCATGTTAATATATTTTAGTGGACTCCACTAATGTAGTTTCTATATTCTTCTCTTCTTATTAGTATTATTATTTTGGAAAAGCACACTGATGTTTGGTTGGATACCATCTTCTAGTTCTATTTTATGTGACTCTCTGAGTTAACATCAAATTTTGTTATATACTATTTCTATGGGAGAAACCCTTTGTGTTGGGTACTTTGTTGAGCTTTGTGAGTTTGATAAATGGATTAATGCTCATCTTTTGCAAGTAGTTATAATTCACTTGTGCATTTAAAGGATTGTCAGGAAAAGTATTTCTTGATAGTAAAGAATGTCCATCTTAAGCTAAGAGCCTTGTAACTCAACTGGCATCTCTTAGTGTTTCCAATGGAGACGTTTAGGGTTCAACTCTCCCCTCCCCCATTGTAACTATTGAATTATCAAAAGAAGAATGGCCATCTTAAATTACATGAGAGATCAATATGGCCATCTTAAATTACATGAGAGATCAATACCCCTTAATAACTTTTCCAGCTTACCATTACTTTATTTGAAAATTTAATACCCTTTTTTCACTACTTTTATTTGTTTAAACTAAAATGGTTAAGGGGCAGTTTGGAAACTTATATATTTTATTTGAAAGACAATGCGTTAAATAATGTTCCCTTAAAAAGTTGGATTTCCTAAACGGAACTAACAAAATGGGACAGAGAGAGTATATATATATATATATATATATATTTATCACCTTTGGGTCACATGGATTCTTTGGCAGACTTTATAGGTTTTGAAAAGACAGGGTGAAAGACTAGAAATTTAGGAAATAGAGATAATTTCATGAGTTTTGCAGTGATGAAATTCAAAGTAATTTTTCCGAATGTTAGGACTTCATAAAGAATGTCATGTCCAAGATTTTATTTGTTATGTTTATTTTTTGTGTGTGTGTGCAGTGTTGTCTATTACTTAAATATATGGACTGTGTAGAATGATTTTTGTATTTAACAGAATCTGTCACTATAATCAGGTTTCTAGGATATGCATGGTGGACTTAAATTTCTTATTTTTTCACGTATTTGGTTCTGATATTAAAAAGTGTACCTCACTTTTTGATTGATCAATTAGGTTTTCACCACTTCCAATATCTGCTGTATCTGGGACTGGAACTGGAGAGCTTCTTGATCTTGTTTGTTCAGGACTGAAAAAAATTGAGGTTTGTATGTCCAAAAGTTGAATATCTAACTCTTACAGAGTTTTTGTGTCAGTAATGCAGTTTGATGAAATTGGCAACCTACTTAACTGAGCTCCAAATTTTTTGCTGAGCTTGTTGATATTATGTCAAGTAGAAGTCCTATTCTTCCTAATTTGACAAAATTTGCACTTCTGGCCATCATCAAGTGTACTGCACACATAAGCATGTTCATCTCTGGTGCTTTTAAACTATTGTTTATTTAATCTATCTATGCTTATAAATAGGGTACAGAAAATCATGATGAAGAAGAAGAAGATTATGTTCCTGCAATTGCTATTGTTGGCCGACCAAATGTTGGTAAAAGTAGCATTTTGAATGCACTGGTTGGAGAGGATAGAACAATTGTTAGCCCAATCAGTGGTACTACTCGTGATGCCATTGATACTGAATTTACTGGACCAGATGGCCAGGTTTGATTAATTTACATATTCAACCTGTCATTGAGCAGTACTCTACTTACATTTGTGTTATTGCCCAAAATTTATGAATATCTAGATATAGTGAGCTTAGCCAAATAATCCATATAAAATGCATAATGTTATACACGATATCATACATAAATGTGTATATATATATATAAACAACCAAGCCTTAGTCCCAAAACTTTGAGGTGGGTTATGGATCCTCAACATACTAGTCATGGTTGGCCACATGTATTCTTTTCCACCATTCTATTTTATTCAAAATCATACCCTCAGTTACTTCCTTAATTGACATGTCATTTTTTACTACACTTTCTATTAATGTTATTATTGGTCTTCCTCTACCTTTTTTTAGCTCGCTCAACTTGGATATATATATGTGTGTGTGTGTGTGTGTGTGTGTGTATGTATATATTCCCTTCTAGTTTTTAAGATTGAAATATTAGTACAGATCTTGCTAGTTGATTGATGGAATCTTAATTTTGTTGGTTTACATGCATTACAAACGAGTACATGCTATCAGACAGCTACTCTATATGTGCTGTAATATTGCTTAAATAGGAGAGTAATAACCATCCGTAGTGCGGAATCATTAATGAATTAAAAATGCATTTATTACACTCTCAAATTTTCCCAGATACTTTAGACAATAATTACTTGTTTGCAGAAGTTCCGGCTTACCGATACTGCTGGAATTAGAAGAAGGGCAGCTGTAGCTTCAACGGGTAGTATTACAGAAGCTTTATCAGTGAATCGGGCATTTCGAGCCATACGTCGTTCTGATGTTGTCGCTCTTGTCATCGAGGCCATGGCTTGTATCACGGAACAGGTACTTCATCCATGTCTTTTCTAGGGTCATAATCTTCTTGATGTTGTAAGAGCATGCTTTAGACCTTATTTTTGCTGGAAACATAACTGTATCATACCTTGTTGCAAAATGTGGTGAAAACAATCATGCCCATGATATCTTTAACATACCATAAGTTCTTTAGTTTTCTGCCTTAATTTTGTGCTGGAAATTGCATTGCACCTTTTGCTGCATATGGTGAAAATAATTATGCCTATGATGGATTGATTGATATTTACTCAAAACTGCAGGATACCTAGAATCTATTTTCATTATGTTAAATGATGAGTCTCAATAATTATTTTAAATTATTAAATAGAATTTTGAATTATTGATGTCGTTTGAGGTGTATTATGTGAAGTTAAATGTTAAATTACTGTGAATTATGGTCTTATGCATTGTCTTTGGGGTGACACAAGAATTATGTTTCCTGCATGTGCTACATTGTATAAATTCAGTTTAGGATTCTATTATTGAAAAGGAGATCATTACTGGAATAAGTACACCTCACAGGAAAAAAGGTTAGTCCATAATTAAGGTTGTGGGGTGTGTATTCTCTGGGAAAAAGAAAAAGGTTTTGGGGGTGCGCATCCCCTGCCCATCTCACCCTAAAATCCATATTTTTCATGTTTTCTGTCTTTTTAGGTAAGCTCCCTAATAAGTGGGCTGCCATGTCTTTCAAGCTTAAAACACACTAACATCCCCCATCATGTGTTATCCCGTCCAACAACCTTGATATTAGTGTAGACCTTAGTGCTGTAAGCATGCGGAATAGTTGAAATTACTAGAACAGGGGTTTCCTAAGATTCAAACATAAGACTGAAGATACGCAAAAGCTACCATGTTTTGGAATTGAAAAAAAATGAGAAAATATGGAATTGAGGATTGCTTTTCCAACCACCAACTTTTCAAAAATCCCTCTTGAAATATTTTTTCAAATAAAGAGAGCCTACCACAGAGTTTCTGGCTCTGCGATATAAATCATAAACAGAGTCTACCACAGTTTCAAGTGCGTGTGCATGTGGTGGATCACACCCTCGCTTCTTTTAGCAGTTCTGGCCATTGATTGCAAACCAGTTCCATTGACCAAAACAGGAAAAAAGAGTGTCTCTAACAAATTTGAGTTTTTTCTTCTTCGGCCTGTGACTTAGTAGTAACATACGGAATTAAGTAGATTAATTTATCAAATTTTCACAGAAATTTTAAACTAATCAAGTTAATCATAACAATTAAAGTAAGTAGTAATCAGTTTCAAAGGGGCTTAGAATGCTTTATATGTGAATAAGTGTGTACTACTAATCCATTTCCATTTCAAAAGGCATTCTGCAAGCTTCACTTGTCTGGCCAACTCCAGATATAATTTTTGAACAGCTGAAATTTATATGATCCACTGTTAGTGGGTTTTAACCAACAAATAGAGAGAGAAAAGCAGATATGGTAGCTGAAAATGTTGCAGTCTTGCAGATGATCTCTTGCCCCTAAGTAGAGGCTGTCTTATCATACTCTCCACTTGATTTCAATATTTTTTTCCTTGAAAAGCTCTTTTTGGTGCTGCAAATATTTGGATTCTCTATGCTTTATTAATTGAGATCATTGTTTGAAAGAAAGTAATTCATATTAGATGAATGATGATGATAACACAAGCTTCAAGAAATATTTTGAGAGAATGGACTGCTCTTTTGATTTTCTCAAATCTAGAATTACTGCTCTTTGGCCTGTTAAGGTGAGATGCAGGCTGGTACTTTCCACTAGTGATCAGTTCTTAATTATGTTATATTGTATTTCCTGAATGTCCTAGGATTGCAGGATTGCTGAAAGGATAGAAAGAGAAGGGAAAGGGTGCCTGATAGTCGTCAACAAATGGGATACCATACCAAATAAAAATCAGCAGACTGCAACATACTATGAGCAAGACGTTAGGGAGAAAATTCGTGTTCTTGATTGGGCACCTATTGTTTATTCAACTGCAATAGCTGGTCATAATGTTGAGACGTATGTTCAACTGAACCATAAAAGAATATATTTTGTTTCATAACTACAGTCGAGTTGCATTCTTTACCAAATTCTATCCTTCCTCTGCACTTGTTATTGTCTCTAAGAAAATTCTTTACTGTATATGATGCCTGAGCATCTTAGCATAGTGAGTCCTTGGTAATCGCATTTGTGCCAAGTGCAGGATCATTATTGCTGCTAGTACAGTTGAAAAGGAGAGGTCAAGAAGGCTTAGCACTTCCATATTAAATCAAGTCGTACAGGAATCACTAGCTTTTAAATCACCTCCAAGGACCCGAGGTGGCAAGAGAGGACGTGTTTATTACTGCACTCAGGTAATGCAATATATATATATATATATATTGGCGGTAGTCTGTGTACCATGGGTGTTTTGATGCATTTTGTCAATGATGCATTATCGTAGTTTTTGAGAAAAGATTCAATTTAGAACAAATTCGTTATGTTATTATGTTAGATAGAGCTGCAGTATTTTTAACATACAATATTGGCCAAAAGTATGTGGTTTTAGTTCGAGTTTTACTGGATCTAGAGATGTTGAAATTTTAGGGACCCACTCCCTCTTTGAACATGTCCATGAAAGGAGTAGTAGAAATGAGGATGTTAAGTTGAATTTGTGGCAACACTAGGAAAGATGGAATAACGAATAAAATTATTTGTGAGAAAGCAGTGGCGGAGACACATATTTTTGAGTGGGTCCAATTGCACCCGCTGATTTTTTTTTTTTTAAAGGGAAAAAAAGGATACATAAATTTAAGAGAGATGAAATATCTGTACAATTGCATCCACTGATTTTTTTTTTTTTTTTTTTTTTTTTAATAATATTTTTAGTTTTCTTTATTTATTTATATTTTTGTGGGGCAATTGTGAGAACCTCTGAAAAAAGATTAGATCCTGTTGCAATTCTAAGAGTGGTCCTAAAAGATAAAACTCATTTAAGTATTGGCAGGTTTAGTTAAATTTTTTATTAGTTTAGTGCAAAGTTTATGTTAGGTTGTTAATTTAAAAAATTGAAATTAAATTCTTAAAAAGTGTTGAAGTTGCTATTTTTGAATTATTTATGGATAAATTTCTCAAGAGAAAACCAATATAAAAACAAACGCTACTTGCCCAAGAAACTAGTAGTCACATTAACTGAATGAAATTGTTCAAAGTAAAACCATCCATCTTAAAGTTGACTTGGAAAATCTTCTCCTATATCTTGGGCTATAGACTAAAATTTTAGAATGCCATCCAAATTATCGTGATGAAGTTAAAATGGCATATCTACAAAAGGGTCCTTATTAACCTCATAACCACAAGTTTCCACGAAGGAAAATTGGATTTTTTTTCATTGATATTCAATAGTGCTTGGTTTGATGAGTATGGAAATTGGTTGTAGTATAGTTAACAAACACCTTTTTGTTTTTCTTTTAAGCAGAATACTATCAAATCCATGTATTTATTTACTTATTTTATTTAAGACCCATGTGAAAAAATTCCTAGCTCTGCCTATGTGAGAATGTGAGGGTGGCATCAGTTGAAGATAGAATATGGAGGAGAATTGTCTAAGATGGTTAGATATGTGCAATGAAGGCGTAGGAATGAACTAGTATAAGTGTATAATATTAATCTGGAAAAAGACAAAAGGAAAAAATAAAGGTAAAAAAAAAATTAAAAAATTAATGACAATTAAAGAGGTAACTGACAACATGGTCCTAGATAGAATTAGAAGGCATAAAAGGATTTATGTAGCCAATCTCAAGTCCTTGGGATTACGGCTTAGTTTTCGAAGAATTGGAATTTGGAAATGATGTGCACTATGTCAGGGCAGGGCAGCGTAAGTTGGATTGTTTTATGAACTTTTTTCTCCTTTAATGCAAATTGTGTATTTTTTTTTTTTTTTTGATGTATTGTATAAATTAACCACTCCAAGATTTAGTGTCTTACTTGATTTCCTTTTGCAGGCTGCCATAAGACCACCCACATTTGTTTTCTTTGTTAATGATGAGAAACTTTTCCCTGAGACTTACCGGCGCTATATGGAGAAGCAACTACGTACAAATGCAGGGTTTGCTGGTACTCCAATTCGTCTTCTATGGCGCAGCAGACGAAAAATGGAAAAAGATGAAGGTTAGTAGCATTCTTATTTGTTATAACCATGGTATTTGTTTCTTTCAGTTACTTCAATAATGGTGCCAACTTGTTAAAGTAGACTTTATGCATGTATGGTTTTTCTATGCATGTATGCATTTGTATCACCTATTTTGGGTGATGATCCCATTCTTGATAATATGGTCTTGCTTTTTAAAATGTGTAACAAAATGGAATTAGTTCGACTTGCGATGTTTGAATGGTTACTTAAACATTTAATCAATTTAAGTGTCTATGTTTGATTTGTTTACAGGTAGAGCTGCAAGGACACCGGTAAATCTTGTGCCACGTGATAGAAAATTGGAATTGGCTTCATGAGTAACAAGGTTCTCACCATTTTAGAACCAAGGCCAACCTCCACCACAAGGCGCTGATGTGGAAAGAGGTTTTTTTTTTTTTTTTTTTTTTTTTTTTTTCACGAGAAAACTTCATGCAGCTAATACTAAAATCATCTAGTGGCATGGAACTTATTGACTGTTGAATGATTGAGGGGAATTTGGCTTGAGTGGCTTGTAAATTCTTGTAGAGATTAGGAGTGGGTATTAGTATTACTTTATAATCCCACTGAAAAACCAGCAAAACAAGGAGTGACAATGTGTATGAATCCCCTGATTAGATGATGCTGGTCGTGACTCATGAACTTGTAACTTTGTGTTTGTGGGTGGATTATAGTGGACAATGTAAATATGATATGAACTATTGAGTTATTAATTAGTTGATTTACCCTTATTTTTAAAGCTTTTGAGTTCTTAATCCATGTTCTTGACTAGGTCTGATTTAATTATTAGTTGCCGGAGGTAGATTGTTGTTAAGATGCTCTAATTGTTAATTGTCAAACAAGCAAGAGGTTACATTATCAAAATTATTATCAAAATTTAGTCCTGTGGTAGCTGACCAGTATGAGATTCAACAAAATAAGGGGAGCATAGGAGAAAAGCCAGGTTCAAACCTTAAAGCTGCAATGGTGGTTTAGTGTAAAGATCATCCAAGAGTTCTTAGGGTAACTCTAACATGAAGTTCCTAAGATCCTATCCAACCATTTTGAAATTTATCAAAATTTAAACATGCTTGGGCATCCATTCAATGCATTCTCTTCAATCTTGTATTTAAATTAGGACTATCATCATTTGGAATCTATTTAAATTAGGACAAGATTCTGGTACAATTCCTTATGTTTTGTATTTCCCCACGTAAGTTCAATTGTGTGACTATATGGACCAATAAGCCGCATAATTGAATTTAATTTTTTTTGCTCAATACATAGTTTAATTTAATTATCCTTGAAGGAAGACCACTTTTGTGTTGTGATTGAAGTTGATTAAAGAACTAAAGAATTGTATTACGATAGAAGTCCTCAAGTCATAAAGCACACTTATAACTCACCAAAGTGATTACCATTTGCGTCTTATTAATTTTCCTAAGCATTCTCCTTCCAACATCTACTCAATAATTTTGTTGAAAATGCATTAGTTGACTAATGATTAAAGAGATAAAAAATAAAAATAAAATAAAATAAACACTTCCAAAAAGAGGGAGGGCTCATTAAACCAATAATAATAAAAAAAAAAACAAACAAACAAAAACTATTTAGTAGCATGACAATTGACATTTGACAATACCCGAGTATAGACATTAATTTCCTTCAATAATGCCGCACTAAAATTATTTTATATAAAATGTTATAAATAGAATCCAGTTATTTTTATATGCATAAAGACTTTTTGGTCCAGTTATTTTTGGATTTGACCCGATTTTGATGATCTTGTTGTTTTTGATATTATCGTTGGGAGAATTGAGATTGACTTTAGGGTAGGGTGTTCATAAAGTAATTTGCTAGGTCATTGAAAATAGCATTTGTCTTCAGTTCCTTCGTTTCATTTTGGTCCCTTCTGTCCACTTCTATTCGTTCAGTGCACATACTTAAAAATGGAAAAAAGACAGGTTTGGGTTGAAGTATTTATTCTAAATCCGAATTTATTAAAAAATATAGATATTAAACTCATTTCAAATTATATTAAATCTTAGCAATTTAATCTCAAATTTGTTTCACATATATTTATTAATGAATTCAAACTCATTTATTTATTTATTTTATTTTACTTAAAATGAGATAACTTAACATTACTTATTGTTAAATCCTAAAACAAAATCCAAAGTATTTCTTCCTGAAAAATGAAAAAAGAATAAGTACAGAAATGCATATTTTGCACCCTAGCTGATATCACTGAAAACAATTCTCTTTCTCTGCCCTTTTCCTTTCTTCACTATTGAAAAGTGAAAATCACAATTAAAACAGAAATTTGTCATCACTGAAGTGTATTCAGCACACAATCCATTTCAGAAATCATCTTCATATTTAGGCATTATCAGTCAGTCCCAAGCTGGGACACATTGATATTCATATATAGATGGATCCTGCTATAAACCATTTTCAGACTCAATAGTATTCTAAGTAGATTACTGATGCCTGACACTGACCAACTCAATATCAAAAGTGAGAGTTCCCAATGTTGACCCTTCTCCATTGGCAAGACGAGTTGGATTGAAAATGGTAGTAAATAGCCTCTGCCTGTCAAAAAACTGGGGGGGAAAAACAAGCATACTCAATGAAAAAGTTACATATTTGCATTTGTTCTGTAATTTTCTAACTACTGGAACCCAGTCATACTTTCAAAGCATACTTAATGAATTGGAACTCAAAAAGGAATAACCAACATGACAATTCACATCAAAGCAAAGCATAAAATCTCTCTCTTATGTGAGTTTTATTTTTTCAGTTCAATATTAGGACATAAGTCATATCAATTGGTGCCAGAGAGACACCCTTTTACCATTTGGTCCAATAATGATTAATCATCCTTGCTTATACGGTTATACCTCTAATACTGTGCATTCTCTGAACAGCTGAACCTCAATTTCATATTCAATACTATCCCTGATCCATCAATGCATTTATGTCCTAAAGGCTAAAACAATCTTTAAAGATCAACTACATGATCTCTTTTATATTTTAAGTTTTCTGGAAAAGGGATGCATAAAAATTTGATGGTGACAATTTAGTTAATCCATGAATATTAAAACAATTAACAAGCATATTAGTAGTAAGTATTCACCTAGAAATTTTTTTTTAGCTATTTTCTGCTCAAGCATTGGACAAGTAAAAGCATCCATTCCAAGAACAAATGAGCCCAAAAAAAAAAAAAAAAAAAGCAGTAACAGAAAGAATTTGGAAGAGAATAGAGTAAATACATTGGGTGGTATGGGTTCTTGCGATGTGTTCTGGTATCCTTGGGATGGAGGGATGATGACTCTTCGAATACCACCTACTTTCATTGATTTCACAGCTGCTTCTATCCCCAAAATCACCTGCATAGATTTGATATGTCAACATAAAGAGCTTTCCACTTGCTCAATAAATCAAAAAAGATAGTCTGAAAGACTTGATCGAGGGAAGGACCTTACTGTCAGTCTCGACAACCTTGAATGCCATGTCACTTTAGACTTGATACACACACAAACAGAGCAGGAATGCAGCCCCAGGAAAACAAGAAATAAAATTTTGGAAGGTATGAATGGTTTTCTAGTTGCTTTCACTAATGCCATAAAACAATAGTACAATACCAGTTCCTAATAGTGTCATCTACCCTAAAAAAAGGTCAGAAGTTCCTTTTGAATTAAGGCAATATTGGCCAGCTCAGAAGCAAAAAACATCTTGCTGGATATTTGAATTCAAGGGATATTAGTTCATGAATACATGTTCCTACATTTCAGCTAATTTACAGAGAAGATAAATGCTTCATTTAAGCATTCAGAGAGAACAATAAAAGTATGATTGCAAAACAGCAGACAAAATTTTACATGAAGTCTTATTGTGAAAATTGAATCACATTCCTAGTGTTTAATGTATACATTTAACAAAAATAAAAGGAGTTGAGCAATTTCTATATTTATATATATATGGTTAGATATTTCTTAGCTAATGCTCCCTTTGACCAAGGAACATTAAAAGGAAGAATCCTTTTAATTTAGAGTAAAGATATATAGATAACCGGTAAGGCCAAAAAGAAAAATGCAGCAGCTACATGCAACCACTTTGTCTAGACTGCTATGTTTGTATCTTGCAATTATGGACATAGAAGTCTCTATAAATGATAACTAATTTGAATACTGATATCAAGACTTACTTTCCCAGACCCAAGAACAAACACAAATGGCACTGATTCTCCATTTTCATCTTTGTGATCATATGTTGAATCAAAGCGCCATCCTTGCTTCGCTGCCAACCTTCCATAGTAATGTATTGCAACCTTCACACCTCAAAAAAAGACGGATTAGTGGGTGCTGATAAATGCTAAAGGTTATTAGATTTCTGTCTGTCAAATGTTCCTACTTTTTGTAATTCGAAAATGAACAGAAAATATATTGAAACGTATAATATGTAAACAATGTACTATATTCCTTGTTTCATGGAACACTTGCTCAAAAATGCTCAGGATTTTCATTGTCATCCAATTTGCTTCGGACATAAGCAGCAATTATCAGTAGTCAGAAAATACATTCCATTATGGTTTTAACTTCTAAGTTCTAACCCAATACTTGAAGAAAATATTAATTACTTGCTAACTCGGTGCACCAGACTAAAACTAAGGTTGTATAGAGCCACAGGCCCACAAAATATAACTTGGCCATGTAAGTTTGCTACAATGTGGCCCATGTACACAACAAATCAAGAATTTGTAACTGTATATAATGTAAATTGAAATAATTACAAAGAGAAGTAGCTATTTGGTTGATATTAATGTATTTTGCCAAAAGCCTTGTAGCTCAGTGGCATAGCTTGTTCTCCTTTATTAGGAAAACCAGGGTTCAAATTCCCCTCCCCATTATTGTAACTATCAAATTATATAAAAAAAAGGGTACTTTTAAGCCCTCTCATATGGTCCACATTTATCTTAGAGAGGTTAGGCAAGGAAAAATTAAGACTAAAAACCATAATGAATGCAAGATTCAAGACCAATAGTGAAAATTGAATAACACTTAAAACTTAAAAGGGAAAGAGCGTTTGGGTTGCAAAGTTTCCCCATGATAGTAACTGGGGATGGAGGAAGATTTTAGGAGCTTGGCCAGGCACCTGAAATATGCAGTAGGGGATGGTAGGCATGTTTTTCTTTGACATAACTGGTGGCATCCGGATAGGGCTTTGTATGAGAAATATGGTTACAGAATTATATATGATGCTGCTAGCAGCATGGATGCAAGAGTGGCTCGTGTTCTAAAGGAAAAAGAATGGAGATGTAAGCCTGCAAGATCAGCGGAGTTAATGTTTATCCGGAGCTAGGTGATGAGGACTAGCCCATTTGGGTGTAATCCAAGACTAAAAGATTCAACTGTGCAGAAACTTGGAATGAGATTAGATCAAAGCATCCTGTGATCAGTTGAATGGAAGCTGGTTTGGTTCCCCTTAACTATTCCAAAGCATGCATTCATAAATCATTGGCTACTTTACATTCAAAGAATAGGTTGGTCACTCATGAATATGATAGGCTCTTGTAATGAGGCTACAAAGGGGATTACATTTGTATGTTCTGCAGGGTCTTCTTGGAAAATAGGAATCACTTGTTCTTTGCATGTTCCTTCAGTTGTAGAATCTGGAAGGAGTTTATGAGTTGCTGCCTTATCAATAGTCCTAAATGTTGCAACCTGGGGATTGTAGAATTGGAAAGGCATGAGTTTCAGATCAGTTCGATGCAAGCTCAGTTGGGAAGCAACCATGTATCATATCTGGCTTCATAGAAATGGCAGAATTCACTCTAGCCAGATTAAATCTGATAACATAATTCAAGTAGTAAATGGAAAGTAATGGATCCAATGTTGTTTAAAGGATCATATCGAAATTCAATTTTTTTTAAACGAGTTGTATGTTGTAAATGGGTCATTCCCTTCTCTTTTCTTAAGTGTCGAGCTTTACCATTTGGGTGTTGTTTTAGGAATAGCAGGAGTTGGTTTTTGTTTTGCTATGATGTGTCCGCAGCCCATTAGCTGCTTGTTTGTATCTGTTCTGAGTTGTTTTTGATAAAAATTCATTGATTCATGAGAAAATCATAGAAATTTCCCAAATGCAAAACTCAAAGAATGAAAGATCCAAAAAAAAAAAAAAAACTCAAAACCTGCAATTTGCTAGATTTCTTTATATTGGTATGTTACGCACTCGAAGGCTTTTGATCCTATAACCTCACCCTCCTCCGCTTGTTAATGAAATGTGATTTAAACCATCGCTCGTTGGCAACAGTACACACATCTATGTTCTAATCATTAATTTATCTGTTTTTCCCTTAACTAGTACTATACATAAGAAGAACACTTGATTGATCATCACTTCAACGTATAGTCTTTACATTTTTATCACTTGATTAGTCATACTCATATATAATTCAAAATTTTCCATCTTTGCATTAAAGAATTAAAAAAAAAAAAAAAAAAGATTCTCTATTTTCTATCACTTAACTTGGAGACTGGAGCCTCAAAATTAGGAAAAACTGACTCTTAGACATCAAGACCAAGGAGAGACGTGTATAATCTAATGGTTGATTCTCAAAATATTACATTTAACTCAATAAAATTAGAAAGTGATTAAATGGTGTAATATCAATTAAAGAATTACATCATGTGTAACTTAATGGTGACTCTGTATAAATATATTGTTATGTCATGCTAAGAATGTATTATTATAAAAAGAAAGAAAAAGTGAAAAATGACATAAATGTACCTGGTTGCCATGGAGTGGGACATCTCCAGAGCCAACACGAAGGTCCAAAACCTTAACACCGCCTGAATTTGGGATGTCCAAAAACAACAACTCGGATGATGATGATGATGATGATTTTGAAGCTGAAGTTGAAGCAACAGCAGAAGAAGAGGAGGATGAGGATGATGATGGGAATAGTAGTAGTGATAAAGAAACAGATAGTGCTGCTGCTTCTCTTCTTCTACATTTTGAATTGAAGATGTTATTATTGATATTATATGCTGATTTTGGAGTAGTACTGGGATGGTAGTATTGGTATTGAAGAATATGAATATGGGGTCTGAGCTGAAACATCATCATCATCGTCATCACCATGTTTTGTTGAAGAAGATGAATCAAGTGTGGCTGTGAGGACTGCAACGTAATAAAAAATTAACAAAAGATTATAATCTTAGACAATCGCCGTCTGTGGGAATCGAACCCACGACCACGTGGTTAAAAGCCACGCGCTCTACCGGCTGAGCTAAGACGGCTTTTTTGCTCATAAGATGCAACGCTCTAACCTCTAGGTTTCAAAGTCATACTCATGCATTGGGTTTGTCTACTTTTATCTTTGTATTAAATTAGAGAAATGTTATGTCCAATAACACATTCATAACTCTTAAGTGACAAGTTGTTATTGGTGGGGCAAAAAAATAATTTTAGTGGTAGGTTTAAATTAAAACCAATAACAACTAACCACCTATAATTTGTTGTGAAAAATATTATGGACATAGCACTTCTTATTAAATTAAATTACAAATTATACTCTCTAAGTTTACCTTGAGGATTTTTTTTTTACCTGCCATAAGCCACTTGACATGATTTTATTGAACAACCACATTCCGTTAGTATGTACATAACAAAGAAATAATACTAAAATGCAAATTGCATATTCTAGATTTGATTGAAATTCATTTTAACCCTCCAATTTTACTTTTTTTTTTCAATTGAGTATTCTAAGTTTCAAATTTATTCAATTTAAGTATTCCGTCTAATTTTATTAAAAATTTGTGTTCAATTTAAGGAAGTAAGTTATGGTAAAAGTTGTGTTAGTAAAAAATTGAATAAAATATTGAATAATGGGTCAAATTAGCTTAAGGCCCAAAGAATACCTAAAATTTTTCCTAAGGCTACACGAGTTCAGCTTTTGCCCAAAAGGTCTTCATATTTCTTGATAAATTGGGTCCAGACCTTCTCCACTGTACAGGATGGACTCAAAAGCTAAAAACTCATCACTTCACGAAATGGACTCAAAAGTCCAATTCATCGTTACACGAGACAGGCATAAATGATAAAAGGCCACACCTCTCTACTGCTTAAGAGCCCAAATTTTCCTCATCTTAAGATTTGGGCTGAAAGCACAATGTACTCTTCATCAAAGCACAAGTGCCTGTCTACAGAAACTGGGCCATGATTGGCAAAAAATCTAACACAAACGACTAAATAGGCCATTTAGGTCATTGGGTTACAAATTTACAATGTCCACCCTACTACAAGTCCAAACATTTTTTTTTTAGAGAATGTACAAGTCCAAACTTTTGATTTAAAAAGAGAACCAAAAGAAGACTATACTAGAGATAAAGAAGTTACACTGCAATATTATAATTATAAAAAAGAGAGGAGATGATGAAGGGAAAACATGACATGTGTACAAAAATTCAAATTTTACATTCCTTGCTTCAACCTCATGTTGCCGACTCCTAAGAAAAAGACAAAACCTTTCGTTCCACACCACTTTTCACCACATCGAGGAGACAAAAGACAACTCATTCTTTCATTGATGTTTCAATCAATACTTAAGAGAATTTTGAATAAGATGAATACTTGACACAAAACTAATGTATGTGAAATCAAATTGAAACGACAATTGGTACATAATTCAAGTAATTATAATATAATTTGGATCTATTTTATATAGAAATAAACATAAGTCTTCTGAGTGAGTCTGCATATGATTGATTGACAACATCTTTAACATGATTTTAGACAATCACTCTTATTGTCGAATTATCATAACTCTCTACCTCTCAATAAAATATGAAAAAAAAAAAGTGCACATGAAATTATTAAATGAACACTTGAATTATATATTAAAAAAATGATTAGCATAATATTAGTTATTGCTTGTTTGTCAATTTTTTTGTTTCTTACTTATTCAATTAATTTGTTTATTTACATAATTGTATCTTTATAAAAGCTTTTTTTTTTCAGTATAAATATATTTCTATCCAAGTTATTTATTTGGGAATAGACTTTTTTTTGAGCAACTATTTGAGTATAGACTTGACAATCCAAGACCGACAACTCAACCCGATTCGAAGGAGTAATGTAAACATAGACATTCACATTACATATTACATTTAGACAGGTTTGACGGCTTCACAAACCAATAAGGTCAATGGTCATGGTACTTGTGTGGCTTCTTAGAAAAAGCAATGTTTCATAAGTACCAATTACCAAACTCACAGCAAACCCATCGGCTACTAGCTACTTGACACTTGACATAAATGGTCCCCTTTGCTCTCTCTCTCTCTCTCTAAATCAGTGACTGAAAATTGAAAAAGAAGAAGAAGAAGAAGAAGGAGGAGGATAGGGAGGACAATAAAATATAGTGTACAATGGAGAGCAGTGAAGAAGATGATGACTTCCCATCAATTGAAAGAATCATCCCACAGTCGAAGGTCGACTCCCTCTACCAATCCCACACTGAAAAGGTTTTTCTTCTTTCCTTTTACCACCTCCCAACTCCCATTTTATCAATCATGTTTCTGATCTCATTTTTTAGCTTCATTCTAATTTCTCATTTCCAATTTATGTGTTGAATAAAATTGTTATATTTTCCTATGTGCTTCAACAAACTTCATTCTTTTGATGTGGGTTTTCATTTTTTGAAGTTTATATGCGGGAAAAATCAGTTTTTGCTATCTGGGTATATTCTATTTTTGAGTTAGTAGTACTGTGCATAAAGTGAATAGATTGGACTTTCCTTTCAATACTGGTTTACACTACAGTGATTCCAGTTCGTGATTAAAGTGCAATGTAAGCATTGGAGATTCTTTTATATTTGGTGTTACTCCAAGGTTAAATCTTACACTAGAAATTTCCTATTTCTCAATTCAATTGTTTGAAAGTTACCACTTTTCTACCTTAGTCTTGCCTTGCATAATTTTTGGATCTAAAGCTACTCTCTTTTATCTGGGTCTTCTGTATTTTGAGGTAAGTTGTGTTGTCCAGATACCATAGCATTTATATTTTTCTAATGGGCTATCTTCTGATGCCTTTACCCAATTTTGAAATAAGTGTAAGAAGAATGCCTAATTTTATTGTTTTAATACTATCTCTTCTGATGTAATGACTAATTTTATTTTGTAATTCTACAAGCTAAACGTGTCAATCTGTGCAGGGAATAAGAAAGCTTTGTTGCGAGCTCTTGGATTTAAAGGACGCAGTAGAGAACTTATGTGGCAATATGAAAACAAAGTACTTAGCTTTCTTGAGGTAATAGAAATGATGGTTTCTACATTGTTACTCCTCAGTATGAGCAAGTATATCACTGTTAAACATATATCAATTTAAGAGCAATAATAGATAGTAAAGTAAATTCATGACTAACAAAATGATATTTAGAAATTAGAATACAAACCAAGAATAAGATTTAAAAGAGTAAATAAAAGATAACTAGATAAGTGTTCACAATTGAAACTAAAAAGAAATAAAAGATAAGTGTCCCTCCCATGTCCAGCAAACTTTTCAAAAAAAAAAAAAGGACATGACTGGGACACATGTGCAGAAGTGTTCCAGATGTGTCCCTTGTCCGACATGGGTACAATACCTCAAACGAAGTGTCCATGCTTCCTAGCCAATGATATAGAAGAAGCCTTTGAAGATCTTTTCTATATGTTGGGCTCATGAAGTTCTTTAAAAGCACATCTCCCTTCACTGCATATCAGGAAATTGGAAAGAACGTCATAGTCATCCCATTAAAACCATCAAAATGACTCTTGTTATTTATGCCAGATAGAAGCAAGTGTTACCCATAGTTTCTCCTTGCTAATTCTGACCAACCATTGAGGTGATGTAATGAGTGTCTAATTTATTATTCTAAAACAAGCAAAAAGTTTAGAGCTACCAAATAAATCATTTTCTTTAAAAGCATTGACTACTGATGTGTGCTTAGTTATCTATTCAAAGCCCCAACTTTCAAGTGCTTAGAATTGATATTTCTGAAGACAAGACAACTCATAAAAAAGATGGAGAAACTCATATGATACATTCCTAACTAAACTAGATATTTGATAATAAACTGAAAGCGGCAATGTTGGAACTTGGAAGTTTGACCTTGGCTAATATATTAAAATACTTATGTTTTAGTCCATGTGTTTGTGAGAGATTTTATGGGTACTGGATTTTGAAGTCATTATGAGAACTTCATGGCTGATACCATAGTAATCCTGTCAATGGTGTGAGATGAAGTCCTCTTGTCAGGCCATAGAAAATGGTTCTGGCTTTTGCCTTGGCAACTGGAGTTTATTCTTAGGTTCAATGGTCTGATCAGGAAAATTTTAGGAGGTTTCAGCAATTTCAAGCCTGGAAGCTAGAACAGAGAATATGTAGTTTATTTAATCATTTGGTTTATTAACATAATGTCAGATCTACATACATATGAATTGATCTAAACAATAAATTGTAGGATATCTGAAGAGGCCGTGGAAATGGAACATGAATTGATTGAGCTGCAAAAGCATATTTCATCTCAAGGGATCCTTGTGCAGGATTTGATGACTGGTTTATGCCATGAATTGGAAGAGTGGAAACAATCTAATGGAGACAACCATGAACCACAACAAGACCCTGAAATTTCTGAACTTCAAGATCCCTTACCTAGTGAAAGAGATGATGAGAAGATGATATTTTTGGAGCATATTGATGTTCTTTTGGCTGAACATAAAGTTGAAGAAGCATTAGAGGCATTAGATGCTGAAGAGAGAAATTCTCCTCATCTGAAAGGCTCAGGAGATACATCGCTAGGTGAAGTGTCACAGTACAAATCTGCTTTTTTGAAAAGAAAAGCAATGCTTGAGGATCAGCTAGTTCAGATTATTGAACAACCTTCTGTTAGTGGTAAGGAGATGAAGGCGGCATTATCTACTTTGATAAAACTTGGAAAAGGTCCTTTGGCACATCAGTTACTACTAAAATCTAATAAGTTGCGCCTCCAAAGGAGCATTGAGGTTCTTCTTCCTTCATGTTATGTCTATCCAAAAACTTTTTCAGCTACATTATCTAAGCTAGTATTTTCTATAATTTCACTGACAACAAAGGAGTCTGCTTCAATATTTGGCGACAATCCCATTTATACCAACAGAATCGTTCAATGGGCTGAGTGGGAAATCGAATATTTTGTACGGTTGGTGAAAGAGAATGCACCCTCTTCTGAGACAGTTTCTGCTTTACGAGCTGCTAGCATTTGTGTGCAGGCTAGTCTTAACTACTGCTCAATGTTGGAATCACAAGGCCTGAAACTGTCAAAATTAATTTTGGTGCTTTTGCGACCTTACATTGAAGAAGTTCTAGAGTTAAATTTTAGACGGGCTAGAAGACTACTTTTTGATTTGGTGGAACTTGATGAGAGCTTGCTAGTCTCACCTCACTTTGTATCTTCATTGTCTGCTTTTGGAACCTCATCAGAAAGCATTCTTGCTGATAGTGGCATGAGATTTATGTGCATTGTCGAAGTAAGTTGGCCTGCTTCATTATGATTTGGCTATCACTAGAGCAATCAATTTTGTCTTTGTACTAGTACCATAATCACATTATTGATTTAGATGTTTATTTATGCATGGTATTGACAATTTTTACTTATATTGTACCACCTAAAAGATTTAGATCATTAGATGGTTTTGGACCATGTGATTTTAACTCACTTTAGACAAAGTTTCCCTTTTTATTTTTTAAATAAAAAAGGGGGGGAAAGGAAATTCTAGAGGAAATATAAGTCATCTTAAGATGATTCACTGAAGTCTTAATTCAAATTACTCTTAGGTAATTTGGTCCTGTGGTCCATAGTTATTTGATCATATTATAATACCAATAGTTGGGTATTGACACAGTAGGGTTTTGTATTACTATGTCTCAACTGGGGTTTATTAAATTTTCTAAGGCAGTTACTTCGCTGTATTTCATACTGGTGCTTGCAAAACTCTGCTTCTGTTAAGAAGCTTTGATGCGTAATAATTGGTTAAGTCAATTCAATTCACATGCATTCATTTCACATGTATACGTTTAGACTTCTAAGGACATGCCCTTCTATTTGTAAATGTTCATTAAATCTTGAGTATCTATGTCAGTGTCTCTAATATGTGTGTGCTTGAGAACTGAATTATAATTAGTACACATGGCGGTACGTTTTGAATTTGAAGGTTGCACTTGAAGGTCATGTTGGTGCCTCTCTTTCTTTCTCTCTACGTGTTGTACATGCACGTGTGCTAGTGCTTAGTTGCATAAGAAGTCTTTGTGCAGTGTGAATATCAAGAGATTTTCTGGAAACTGCTCAGATAGTTTATGGTGACTTGATAATCAATTTATAACTTGATATTGGACTTCAAAAATTCCATACAGGATATATTGGAACAGCTAACCCCCTTGGCCATTACACATTTTGGAGGAAACATATTAAGTAGGGTCTCACAGCTCTTTGATACATACATGGATGCTTTGATCAAAGCCCTGCCAAGTCCCTCTGATGATGACAATCTTACAGAGCTGAAAGAAGTCATACCCTTTAGAGCTGAAACAGATTCAGAACAGCTTGCAATATTGGGAATAGCGTTTACCATTTTAGACGAACTATTACCAAATGCTGTAATGATTATTTGGAAGCGACATAATGAAAGCAATGGACAAAAAAGTGGGCCCACTGAAGGTGTGCCTAGCCCAAACACTACAACAGATTTCAAGGATTGGAGGCGCCATCTTCAGCCCTCATTCGACAAGCTTAAAGATCACTTCTGTCGGCAGTATGTTTTGAGTTTCATCTATTCAAGAGAAGGAAAAACACGATTAAATGCAAGGATTTACTTGAGTGAGGATGGAGAGGATCCGTATCGGGACTCTGACTCTCTGCCTTCGCTTCCATTTCAGGTCATCCTTCTGCCTCTTATGTTGGAGTGTTTTTCTGTGGTCCTTGGATGCTACACTGCGTGTCCAAGGCTTCCATTTGAACATATGATAATGTTGTTTTCCTCTTAGTTTTATACATTGTCTTTTTCTTTGCTTGTAGGGTTTTTTTTTTCTGCACTTTCTATTGATTCTCTTGGCCATCCTAGTACACTACCTGTGTACATGAGATGTGGCATGTATCTTAGTAAAGTCATTCATTACTGATACAAAAAAAAGGGTTTTATGCATTGTCACTACCTATTTTAAAATTCTTCTAACAATATTCCTTATGTGATTTTGTAGTATTTTCATCATCTTATCCATATTGAATAATTTAAACTTCTCCACCAGCTCTTTTTTAACATATATGTTTGATTATATATTTTTGACTATTAATATATAGTTGTGTCCAGAGGTTGGACCTTGGTGTCATGGCAAGTGTCCATCGCCCAAGTGATGTGTCATGTGTTTGAGTCTGGGAATCATCCTCTCCAATGCTAAGGGTAAGGCTACCTACCAACTACTTTTCCCCAATAGTGCAAAAGCGGGGTCCTTGTGCATTGGATATGACCTTTTTTAATATTTAGTTGCGTGTATGCTGAAAAAAATACATATGGCCAACCTTGATTAGTTGATGAGGATCTATAAAGCTGATCCTAATTTAATTAGGGGTCAAGGCTTAGTTGACTTAATCTATAGTTGTGTGCATTCAATTGCTCCTTTGATTTTAATACCAGAGAGGGGGCAAAATACATTTGCTGATTGGGGTTGTTTATATTTCTCTCAAAACTTATTTTCCTATAATTTTATTTCTCTTTTTTTGTTGCCTGCTTGTGGGTCGCATTCTGAGAAACTTTATTGAGTGTTAATTATATAGTATGGATGCCCAACAAGTTTCTTTAAGACTTGAATTTCTCTTGCTTTGAAATCACAATGTTGGAGCGTTGCACACATTTCTTACCACCAATTATCTTGTGTGGAGGTAATACTGAGATTTGTGTTACTATTGCAGGCATTATTTGCTAAGCTGCAGCAGTTGGCTACTGTGGCTGGAGATGTGTTACTTGGGAAAGACAAACTACAGAAAATTTTGCTAGCTAGGCTAACAGAGACAGTTGTAATGTGGTTGTCTGATGAACAAGAATTTTGGGGGGTGTTTGAGGATGATTCAATCCCTATTCAGCCAGTTGGGTTGCAGCAGGTACTTGTTTCCATCCAAACTGTACTTGTTTCCAATCAAAATATATACATTAAAAATAGAAATTAAATGTTCTCTCCAGTTAGAATTTCATCCAAAAGCCTCCTAATTAAGTTTTTGTTTTAGTTCTAAGTTCTGTAGTTTTCAATTATTCTTTGGATGATGTAGTATGAGTATTTTCTATCAATGTTTCTGGTGCTCCAGGAAATGTCTACAGGCCCATTGATTCATTATATTGTTAATATATTTCTTCTAGAATTAGCTTTGTTATTACACCTCTCTCTCTCTCTCTCTCTAGGTCTGAGTTGAATTTGTCTTGGCAGTTAATTCTTGATATGCACTTCACTGTTGAAATTGCACTTTTTGCTGGCTACCAATATCGGCATGTGCACCAGATTACATCAGCCATTATTGCTCGTGCAATCAGGACCTTTTCTGCTAGAGGCATAGATCCGCAAAGGTAATGCATGCTCCCTCTTTCCAATTTCCCTTTCCTTTTACCACCCTTGTTCCACTAGAACCTAAAAACTGCCATGTCTCACCAGTGCACTCCCTGAGGATGAATGGTTTGTTGAAACTGCGAAGTTGGCAATAAATAAACTACTATTAGGTGCATCTGGGTCAGAAACATCTGAAGTTGATGAAGACCACATTATTCTGCCTGACGAAATTGTCACAGATTCGGATGACTCTGCTTCTTCCTTCTCAACGGTGAAATCTTTTGAGTCTTTTGCATCTGCAGGTATGGGTGAACTTGATAGCCCTATGTTCACTGATCCTGAGAACTGAGAGTTTCTCTTGTCCTTTGGGCAAAAAGAAAGAGTGGAGTCAAGTATTGAGCTGTGACCTTCACTCCAAACAGTGATCTTTAAGAAGGCTTCAGATTCATACATGTCAGAAGATGGATCTTTCTAGATCAAGATTTTGACACCCTGGATTTGGGTTACAATATACTCCCAATGTGTTGTAGGAAATATGTTCATTAATATTGCACTTGGTAATATTTACATCTATCATATATTAATCATTGATAATCTCAAATTGTTATATAAAAGTAGGATTATGCATTTCTCCCTATTTGAGTATTTCAATTTGTCTACATCAAATATCATTCTTTAAATCATCTTTCATATTTTTTTGGTGAAGCTACTGAATATGCCAACAAAACCTAAAAAGATGTGGGTGAGGTTGGATGTAGATGGGAACTGGTAATTTGGTGGACTCAGTTTGAGGAATGACCAGGAATTTTTTTTTTTTTTTGTGGCTAAAACACTATTTTGGTTTTTATATTTTCGTAGCAATTAATTTGGTTTATGTTATTTATAATTTACTGTTAATTTGGTCCATGCCATTAACTCATTAATGGAAAACGCCTACATGGCAAACAGTGGGCACTGTTGGCACACTTTAAACTTACATGACAACTAAAGTAATAATATTGCATGCCACATCATCTGAAAAAATTTTGATGTATCTATTTTAAAGAAAAAAAAAAAAAAAAAAAAAAATCTAGGAAGAACGTGAACCCAGGGAAAATCCAACCCAAATCCACTTTCAATTAAAAAGCAATTACGGCCCCGTGAAGATTCTTGATGAGGGCCATAGACTTGCATTTCAAACCCCTCTGAAACAATACAAATTAGACCCATTTGATTACTTTACGTTCTCATATATCCTTCTAGAGCTTGACGTGCTTATCAGTATATATTGTTAGGTTTTAAGACTTTAGGAATTAAATGTATTAGAGCTTCAATTTGTAATGTGTTGGCAAACTATGATCAAAACTTAAAGTCTAGATTTAGGTTGCTCAAAGTGTGCTTATTTGTAAAGTTGGAATCGAGTGATTGCAGGATTTATTGGTCTAAATCTGCAAGGCTCAATCGATTGAAAATTAGGCTCGATTGATCGAACCTCGTACAGATTAATTTTCCAACTCAGCCCAAGCCCGGTTTGACATGTAAGGTTTTATGTTTTATTCCAAGTATAAAAGGAAAAACCCTAACTACGTTTTAGAAGTTTTTTTAATGTGTTGTGTGTTGAATCTCTTGTGAGATCTAGATGTGTTTACCTTCATACACACTTAGGGTTATCAAGATCAAGATTCATGTCAAGAACTTGGTGATCGCTTCAGTTGCTGTATAAAAAATTTAAAGAAGATCTGAAACCTTTGAGTGGAGTCTTAAAGTCACAAGTGAGAGTTCTTATGGTTGCAGTGGATCAAAGAAAGAAGTAGTCAGTGGATTCGGAGCTGTCACATGATCGTGGTAGTAAGTTTTCCACTTGAGGTAGCAATAGAATGTTAGTGGTCTAAATCTTATTGTACAAACTTCAATTCTTTTATAGTAGATTTGTTTTACCTTGAGGATAGTTAGGTTAAATCATCCTCAGGTTTTTTACCGGTTTGGTTTTCCTGATTTATCATATCGTGTGTTCTTTATATTTTCTCATTACTTACATGATATGATTTGATTGTGTTAACCTAGATCTGAATAATTTATCTAAGTAATCACTTGGTTAAATAACTAGGTTAAATAACTTGTGTTTGAAGGGGCCTAAAAATAAAATCAAACAAAAATCAAATGGTTAAAAAGTAATTACAGCCCTGTGAAGCTTCTTGATGAGGGCCATAGGCTTGTGTTTCAAACCCCTCTGAAACAATACAGATCAGACCCATTTGATAACTTTACATTCCCATATATCCTTCTAGAGCTTGACGTGCTCATCAGTATACATATCGATATGAGCATCCAAATTGACTGAAGCTGTACTTCTTGAACGTCCTCTTCTTATACAGTCCCACCATTGCCACAACCACATTAGTCTCAACGTCCGCCTGAAACAAATTAGCAGAGAGAGAGAGAGAGAGGAATTAGTGGTGGGATTTGCTTAAAGAATGTGTTGTTTATGTTTGATTTTTGTGTTCTTTGCTGAATGTAATTGTGACCAAGGAATTGGAAAATGGACTTTTGGATTTCATATATGCTATTGATTGATTGATTTGGTGTTAAATGATGAGAGATTTGTGCTTGAAGAACTGAGATTTGTGGATTTGCATTTGATTTTTCTAGGTTTATGTTCTTCCCATAACTAATTTTTTTTTTCCTTAAAAAATGATAAATCAAAATTTTACAGACACCAATGATGTGGCATTTAATAATATTATTTTAGTTACCATGTAAGCTTAAAGTGTGCCAATAATGCATACAATTTGCCTCATAGGCGTTTTCTGTTAGTAAGTTAATAGTATGGACTAAATTGAATGTAAATTAAAAATAACAGAGACCAAATTGATTATTACGAAAATATAGGAACCAAATTAATTGTGATCCCAAAATATAGGAACCAAAATGGTGTTCTCAATCTTTTTTTTGGGTCAATTAAATTCAACCACATATATCTACCCAATACACACATTATTTCTTTATTTATAAAGAGAAAAAATGTGAAAGGATTGTGAGACAGAGGATGCCATAATTTAATATTAGAAGGGTAATTACATTCACTTTCCTTGAAGTTTGGAGGAATGACATTCCATTTCAATCTTGAAGGGAAAAAACACTCCTCCCTTGACGTTTGAAAAAAATAACACTCCTATTTTTTGTTTATGTTAGTAACAAAATATTCTAAATTTCTATAAAATTCTCTTTACCAAAGTTTAAACATGATTAGTAAAAACATAGCTGAAAATTTTATAATAATAAAACAAAATTTATCAAGCACCAAGATACTTGCAACGACAAATCTCTTTGCAACTCGTTGAAAAACTAAAAAAAAAAGTAAGTCATACTAAATATTTTATTATACTTTATAATTAAATCTAAAAGATGACGATTTTGGAAACTTGCCCTTAAGTAAGGATAGTACACAATATTTTTTATATTAATTTAATAGAGCTTAACCAACATTAATAGAGTGGAGTATTATTTTTAAAGGAGTGAAGTATAAATACCCAAAATAAAATAAATTTCTTATGTTTTCTAAAAAAAATATCATTTATCTTTTTGGTTTGAATTAAATTTTGTGCGTGTATTTTTTTTAAAGTGTTTCATTCTACAGTGTCTGCTTCTGGTTGTAAGTTATAACTATCTATCGTCAGACTAAGACACTAATTAATTTTTTTTATAGGTAAAGATTGAACCCAAATTTCTTATACAATCGCCAAAAATTTTACCAATTGAGTTAATTAAATATCATTAATTTTGTGTCTTAGATGGTTCCTTACACCATATTAGAGTAAATATTAGAAGCTTATTTTGGAGAGAAGATAGGGTGAGAGCCAGACGACCCTGTCTCCAGCTTAGAAAGTATAGAATGGAATAGCGCGGGAAAATAAATATCGGGATTAAAGGAAAGGGCAGAAGAAAAAAAAAAAAAGTGAAAGAGTTGAGGCAAAATGGAAATGGAAATGGAAACGGAAACGGAGATCAATCTGAGTGTGAAAGAAGAAGAAGGGTTGAAGATTGAGGATGTGAGCGGTAAGGTCCATCAACTCCCTTGCTCCGTCAAGTACAATGGGCCTTCCTCCGTTTCCCAATATTTCAAACCAAAGCCCACACCCACCACCGGGATTCAACAGTCTTTTTTCCGTGGAAGAAACTTGCTCGGAATTACTCTTCCAATTCCACACCCCTATTCTGGTTAGTACTCCCTTTTTTCTTTTTTTTTTCTTTGTTTTTTAATGCATACAATGTTTTAACTCCAAACCGGTTTGAAGGAAACTTCTTCCAATCCATTACGTGTCGGGTTAAATTGTTTAAATATTATAATACTGTGTGTCCAATTTGTTTTTTGTTTTTATAGTTTATAGACTTTATACATTGCACTCATCTCATCATCTATGTTTCCTTAATTCCTTACGGTAATAATGCCTCAGTCATCATCATCAATGACTCCACCCACAGTAAGCCTCTAATTTGGGCCTACTAATACCATGTGAAAATAGAAATTGAAGAAAATCAGTTAATGTAAAGGAGGGAATCGACATGTTCATCCTTCGTCTTCACTATTAAGCTTTGTGTATTACAATGAATCCATTAATGGGTATTTATATTAGGCTAAATCCTTTTTTTGATAGGTAATAAAAACTTTTATTCAAAAATGCTGCGCATCATGTTCACGATGATCACCAATCGTGAACATGAGCGCAGCTTTTTTGAATAAAAGTTTTTATACCTATCAAAAAAAGGATTTAGCCTAATATAAATACCCATTATGGATTCACTGTAATACACAAAGCTTAATAGTAAAGACGTAGGATGAACATGTCGATTCCTCCTTTACATAACTGATTTTCTTCAATTTCTATTTTCACATGGTATTAGCAGGCTCAAATTAGAGGCTTACAGTGGGTGGAGTCATTGATGATGATGATGATGACTGAGGCATTATTACCATAAGGAATTAAGGAAACATAGATGATGAAATGAGTGTAATGTATAAGTCTGTAAACTATAAAAACAAAAAACAAATTGGACACACAGTATTATAATATTTAAACATTTAACCCGACACGTAATGGATTGGAAGAAGTTTCCTTCAACCGGTTTTGGAGTTAAAACATTGTATGCATTAAAAAACAAAGAAAAAAAAAAAAAAAAAGGGAGTACTAACCAGAATAGGGGTGTGGAATTGGAAGAGTAGTTCCGAGCAAGTTTCTTCCTCGGAAAAAAGGCCTCATGAATACCAACGGTGGGTGTGGGCTTTGGTTTGAAATATTGAGAAACAGAGGAAGGCTCATCGTACTTGACAGAGCAAGGGAGCTGATGGACCTTACCGCTCAAATCCTCAATCTTCAACCGTTCTTCTTCATCTTCTTTCACATTCAAATTCAGATTGATCTTCGTTTCCATTTCCATTTTGCCTCTGCTCTTTCACTTTTCTTCTTCTACCCTTTCCTTATTTTCCCGCGCTATTCCATTCTTTACTTTCTAAGCTATAGACAGGGTCGTCTGGCTCCTCACCCTATCTTCTCTCCAAAATAGCTCTAATATTTAATCTAATATGGTGTAAGGAATCCATCTAAGACACAAAATTAATGATATTCAATTAACTCAATTAGTAAAGTTTTTGATGATTGTATAAAAAATTTAGGTTCAATCTTACCTATAAAAAAAATTAATTGGTGTTTTAGTCTGACGATAAATAGTTATAACCAGAAGCGGACACGGTAGAATGAAACACTTTAAAAAAAACACACACACAAAATTTAATTCAAAGCAAAAAGATAAATGATATTTTTTTTAGAAAACATTAGAAATTTATTTTTATTTTGGGTATTTATACTTCACTCCTTTAAAAATAATACTCCACTCTATTAATGTTGGTCAAACTCTATTAAATTAATATTAAAAATATTGCGTACTATCCTAATTAAGGGCAAGTTTCCAAAATCATCATCTTTTAGATTTAATTATAAGTATAATAAAATATTTAGTATGACTTACTTTTTTTTTTTAAGTTTTCAACGAGTTGCAGAGTGATTTGCCATTGCAAGTATTTTGGTGCTTGATAAACTTTGTTATATTATTCTAAAATTTTCAGTTATGTTTTACTAATCATGTTTAAACTTTGGTAAAGAGAATTTTATAGAAATTTAGAATATTTTGTTACTAACATAAACAAAAAATGGGAGTGTTATTTTTTCAAACATCAAGGGAGGAGTGTTTTTTCCCTTCAAGATTGAAATGGAATTTCATTCCTCCAAACTTCAAGGAAAGTGAATGTAATTACCCTTCTAATTTTAAATTATGGCACCTCTGTCTCACAATCCTTTCACATTTTTTCTCTTTTTAAATAAAGAAATAATGTGTGTATTGGGTAGATATATGTGGTTGAATTTAATTGACCCAAAAAAAAGATTGAAAACACCATTTTGGTTCCTATATTTTGGGATCACAATTAATTTGGTTCCTATATTTCGTAATAATCAATTTGGTCTCTGTTATTTTTAATTTACATTCAATTTAGTCCATACTATTAACTTACTAACAGAAAACGCCTATGAGGCAAATTGTATGCATTATTGGCACACTTTAAGCTTACATGGTAACTAAAATAATATTATTAAATGCCACATCATTGGTGTCTGTAAAATTTTGATTTATCATTTTTTCAAGGAAAAAAAAAATTAGTCGTGGGAAGAACATAAACCTAGAAAAATCAAACACAAATCCACAAATCCCAGTTCTTCAAGCACAATTTCAAATCTCTCATCATTTAACACCAAACCAATCAATCAATAGTATATATGAAATCCAAAAGTCCATTTTCCAATTCCTTGGTCACAATTACGTTCAGCAAAGAACACAAAAATCAAACATAAACAACACATTCTTTAAGCAAATCCCACCACTAATTTCTCTCTCTCTCTCTCTTTCTCTCTTTCTCTCTCTCTCTCTCTCTCTGCGAGTTTGTTTCAGGTGGACGTTGAGATCGATGTGGTTGTGGCAACGGTGGGACAGTCTAAGAAGAGGACATTCAAGAAGTACAGCTTCAAAGGAGTCGATTTGGATGCTCTTATCGACATATATACTGATAAGCACGTCAAGCTCTAGAAGGATATATGAGCACGTAAAGTAATCAAATGGGTCTAATCTGTATTGTTTCAGAGGGGTTTGAAACGCAAGTCTATGGCCCTCATCAAGAATCTTCACATGGCCGTAATTGCTTTTTAACCATTTGATTTTTGTTTGATTTTATTTTTAGGCCCCTTAAAACACAAGTTATTTAACCTAGTTATTTAACCAAGTGATTACTTAGATAAATTATTCAGATCTAGGTTAACACAATCAAATCATATCATGTAAGTAATGAGAAAATATAAAGAACACACGATATGATAAATCAGGAAAACCAAACCGGTTAAAAAACCTGAGGATGATTTAACCTAACTATCCTCAAGGTAAAACAAATCTACTATAAAAGAATTGAAGTTTGTACAATAAGATTTAGACCACTAACATCCTATTGCTACCTCAAGTGGAAAACTTACTACCACGATCATGTGACAGCTCCGAGTCCACTGACTACTTCTTTCTTTGATCCACTGCAACCATAAGAACTCTCACTTGTGACTTTAAGACTCCACTCAAAGGTTTCAAATCTTCTTTAAATTTTTTATACAGCAACTGAAGCGATCACCAAGTTCTTGACATGAATCTTGATCTTGATAACCCTAAGTGTGTATGAAGGTAAACACATCTAGATCTCACAAGAGATTCAACACACAACACATTAAAAAAACTTCTAAAACGTAGTTAGGGTTTTTCCTTTTATACTTGGAATAAAACATAAAACCTTACATGTCAAACCGGGCTTGGGCTGAGTTGGAAAATTAATCTGTACGAGGTTCGATCAATCGAGCCTAATTTTCAATCGATTGAGCCTTGCAGATTTAGACCAATAAATCCTGCAATCACTCGATTCCAACTTTACAAATAAGCACACTTTGAGCAACCTAAATCTAGACTTTAAGTTTTGATCATAGTTTGCCAACACATTACAAATTGAAGCTCTAATATATTTAATTCCTAAAGTCTTAAAACCTAACAATATATACTGATAAGCACGTCAAGCTCTAGAAGGATATATGAGAACGTAAAGTAATCAAATGGGTCTAATTTGTATTGTTTCAGAGGGGTTTGAAATGCAAGTCTATGGCCCTCATCAATAATCTTCACGGGGCCGTAATTGCTTTTTAATTGAAAGTGGATTTGGGTTGGATTTTCCCTGGGTTCACGTTCTTCCTAGATTTTTTTTTTTTTTTTTTTTTTCTTTAAAACTGATAAATCAAAAATTTTCCAGATGATGTGGCATGTAATATTATTATTTTAGTTGTCATGTAAGCTTAAAGTGTGCCAACAGTGCACACTGTTTGCCATGTAGGTGTTTTCTGTTAGTGAGTTAATGGCAGAGACCAAATTGACTGTAAATTAAAAATAACATAGACCAAATTGATTGATACGAAAATATAGAAACCAAAATAGTGTTTTCGCCAAAATTAAAAAAAAAAAAATTTCCTGGCCACTCCTCAAACTAAATCAACCAAATTACCCGTTCCCATCTACATCCAGCTTCACCCACATTTTTTTAGATTTTGTTGTCACATTCAGTAGTTTCACCAAAAATATATGAAAGATGATTTAAAGAATGATATTTGATGTAGACAAATTGAAATACTCAAAAAGAGAGAAATGCATAATCCTACTTTTATATAACATTTTGAGATTATCAATGATTAATATATGATGGATGCATGTAAATATGACCAAGTGCAACATTAATGAACATATTTCCTACAACACATTGGGAGTATATAATATTGTATCCCAAATGTCAAAATCTTGATCTAGAAAGATCCATCTTCTGACATGTATGAATCTGAAGCCTTCTTAAAGATCACTGTTTGGAGTGAAGGTCACAGCTCAATACTTGACTCCACACTTTCTTTTTGCCCAAAGGACAAGAGAAACTCTCAGTTCTCAGGATCAGTGAACATAGGGCTATCAAGTTCACCCATACTTGCAGAAGCAAAAGACTCAAAAGATTCCTCCGTTGAGATGGAAGAAGCAGAGTAATCCGAATCTGTGACAACTTCGTCAGGCAGCATAATGTGGTCTTCATCAACTTCATATGTTTCTGACCCAGATTCAGTTGATAGTAGTTTATTTATTGCCAACTTCGCAGTTTCAACAAACCATTCATCCTCAGGGAGTGCACTGGTGAGACATGGCAGTTTTTAGGTTCCAGTGAAACAAGGGTGGTAAAAGGAAAGGGAAATTGGAAAGAGCGAGCATGCATTACCTTTGTGGATCAATGCCTCTAGCAGAAAAGGTCCTGATTGCACGAGCAATAATGGCTGATGCAATCTGGTGCACATGCCGAGATGGGTAGCCAGCAAAACGTGCAATTTCAACAGTGAAGTGCATATCAAGAATTAACTGCCAAGACAAATTCAACTCAGACCTAGGAGGGGGGAGAGAGAGAGAGAGAGAGAGAGAGAGAGAGAGGTGTAATAACAAAGCTAATTCTAGAAGATATATATTAACAATATAATGAATCAATGGGCCTGTAGACATTTCCTGGAGCACCAGAAACATTGATAGAAAATACTCACACTACATCATCCAAAGAATAATTGAAAACTACAGAACTTAGAACTAAAACAAAAACTTAATTAGGAGGCTTTTGGATGAAATTCTAACTGGAGAGAACATTTAATTTCTATTTTTAACGTATATATTTTGATTGGAAACAAGTACAGTTTGGATGGAAACAAGTACCTGCCGCAACCCAACTGGCCGAACAGGGATTGAATCATCCTCAAACACCCCCCAAAATTCTTGTTCATCAGACAACCACATTACAACCGTCTCTGTTAGCGTAGCTAGCAAAATTTTCGGTAGTTCTCTTTCCCAAGTAACACATCTCCAGCCACAGTAGCCAACTGCTGCAGCTTAGCAAATAATGCCTGCAATAGTAACACAAATCTCAGTATTACCACCACACAAGATAATTGGTGGTAAGAAATGTGTGCAACGCTCTAACATTGTGATTTCAAAGTAAGAGAAATTCAAGTCTTAAAGAAACTTGTTGGTCATCCATACTATATAATTAACACTCAATAAGGTTTCTCAGAATGTGACCCACAAGCAGGCAACAAAAAAAGGGAAATAAAAATATAGGAAAATAAGTTTTGAGAGAAATATAAACAACCCCAATCAGCATATGTTTTTTGCCCCCTCTCTGGTATTAAAATCAAAGGAGCAATTGAATGCACACAACTATAGATTAAGTCAACTAAGCCTTGACCCCTAATTAAATTAGGATCAGCTTTATAGATCCTCATCAACTAATCAAGGTTGGCCATATGTATTTTTTTCAGCATACACGCAACTAAATATTAAAAAAGGTCATATCCAATGCACAAGGACCCCGCTTTTGCACTATTGGGGAAAAGTAGTTGGTAGGTAGCCTTACCCTTAGCATTGGAGAGGATGATTCCCAGACTCAAACACATGACACATCACTTGGGCGATGGACACTTGCCATGACACCAAGGTCCAACCTCTGGACACAACTATATATTAATAGTCAAAAATATATAATCAAACATATATGTTAAAAAAGAGCTGGTGGAGAAGTTTAAATTATTCAATATGGATAAGATGATGAAAATACTACAAAATCACATAAGGAATATTGTTAGAAGAATTTTAAAATAGGTAGTGACAATGCATAAAACCCTTTTTTTTGTATCAGTAATGAATGACTTTACTAAGATACATGCCACATCTCATGTACACAGGTAGTGTACTAGGATGGCCAAGAGAATCAATAGAAAGTGCAGAAAAAAAAAACCCTACAAGCAAAGAAAAAGACAATGTATAAAACTAAGAGGAAAACAACATTATCATATGTTCAAATGGAAGCCTTGGACACGCAGTGTAGCATCCAAGGACCACAGAAAAACACTCCAACATAAGAGGCAGAAGGATGACCTGAAATGGAAGCGAAGGCAGAGAGTCAGAGTCCCGATACGGATCCTCTCCATCCTCACTCAAGTAAATCCTTGCATTTAATCGTGTTTTTCCTTCTCTTGAATAGATGAAACTCAAAACATACTGCCGACAGAAGTGATCTTTAAGCTTGTCGAATGAGGGCTGAAGATGGCGCCTCCAATCCTTGAAATCTGTTGTAGTGTTTGGGCTAGGCACACCTTCAGTGGGCCCACTTTTTTGTCCATTGCTTTCATTATGTCGCTTCCAAATAATCATTACAGCATTTGGTAATAGTTCGTCTAAAATGGTAAACGCTATTCCCAATATTGCAAGCTGTTCTGAATCTGTTTCAGCTCTAAAGGGTATGACTTCTTTCAGCTCTGTAAGATTGTCATCATCAGAGGGACTTGGCAGGGCTTTGATCAAAGCATCCATGTATGTATCAAAGAGCTGTGAGACCCTACTTAATATGTTTCCTCCAAAATGTGTAATGGCCAAGGGGGTTAGCTGTTCCAATATATCCTGTATGGAATTTTTGAAGTCCAATATCAAGTTATAAATTGATTATCAAGTCACCATAAACTATCTGAGCAGTTTCCAGAAAATCTCTTGATATTCACACTGCACAAAGACTTCTTATGCAACTAAGCACTAGCACACGTGCATGTACAACACGTAGAGAGAAAGAAAGAGAGGCACCAACATGACCTTCAAGTGCAACCTTCAAATTCAAAACGTACCGCCATGTGTACTAATTATAATTCAGTTCTCAAGCACACACATATTAGAGACACTGACATAGATACTCAAGATTTAATGAACATTTACAAATAGAAGGGCATGTCCTTAGAAGTCTAAACGTATACATGTGAAATGAATGCATGTGAATTGAATTGACTTAACCAATTATTACGCATCAAAGCTTCTTAACAGAAGCAGAGTTTTGCAAGCACCAGTATGAAATACAGCGAAGTAACTGCCTTAGAAAATTTAATAAACCCCAGTTGAGACATAGTAATACAAAACCCTACTGTGTCAATACCCAACTATTGGTATTATAATATGATCAAATAACTATGGACCACAGGACCAAATTACCTAAGAGTAATTTGAATTAAGACTTCAGTGAATCATCTTAAGATGACTTATATTTCCTCTAGAATTTCCTTTCCCCCCCTTTTTTATTTAAAAAATAAAAAGGGAAACTTTGTCTAAAGTGAGTTAAAATCACATGGTCCAAAACCATCTAATGATCTAAATCTTTTAGGTGGTACAATATAAGTAAAAATTGTCAATACCATGCATAAATAAACATCTAAATCAATAATGTGATTATGGTACTAGTACAAAGACAAAATTGATTGCTCTAGTGATAGCCAAATCATAATGAAGCAGGCCAACTTACTTCGACAATGCACATAAATCTCATGCCACTATCAGCAAGAATGCTTTCTGATGAGGTTCCAAAAGCAGACAATGAAGATACAAAGTGAGGTGAGACTAGCAAGCTCTCATCAAGTTCCACCAAATCAAAAAGTAGTCTTCTAGCCCGTCTAAAATTTAACTCTAGAACTTCTTCAATGTAAGGTCGCAAAAGCACCAAAATTAATTTTGACAGTTTCAGGCCTTGTGATTCCAACATTGAGCAGTAGTTAAGACTAGCCTGCACACAAATGCTAGCAGCTCGTAAAGCAGAAACTGTCTCAGAAGAGGGTGCATTCTCTTTCACCAACCGTACAAAATATTCGATTTCCCACTCAGCCCATTGAACGATTCTGTTGGTATAAATGGGATTGTCGCCAAATATTGAAGCAGACTCCTTTGTTGTCAGTGAAATTATAGAAAATACTAGCTTAGATAATGTAGCTGAAAAAGTTTTTGGATAGACATAACATGAAGGAAGAAGAACCTCAATGCTCCTTTGGAGGCGCAACTTATTAGATTTTAGTAGTAACTGATGTGCCAAAGGACCTTTTCCAAGTTTTATCAAAGTAGATAATGCCGCCTTCATCTCCTTACCACTAACAGAAGGTTGTTCAATAATCTGAACTAGCTGATCCTCAAGCATTGCTTTTCTTTTCAAAAAAGCAGATTTGTACTGTGACACTTCACCTAGCGATGTATCTCCTGAGCCTTTCAGATGAGGAGAATTTCTCTCTTCAGCATCTAATGCCTCTAATGCTTCTTCAACTTTATGTTCAGCCAAAAGAACATCAATATGCTCCAAAAATATCATCTTCTCATCATCTCTTTCACTAGGTAAGGGATCTTGAAGTTCAGAAATTTCAGGGTCTTGTTGTGGTTCATGGTTGTCTCCATTAGATTGTTTCCACTCTTCCAATTCATGGCATAAACCAGTCATCAAATCCTGCACAAGGATCCCTTGAGATGAAATATGCTTTTGCAGCTCAATCAATTCATGTTCCATTTCCACGGCCTCTTCAGATATCCTACAATTTATTGTTTAGATCAATTCATATGTATGTAGATCTGACATTATGTTAATAAACCAAATGATTAAATAAACTACATATTCTCTGTTCTAGCTTCCAGGCTTGAAATTGCTGAAACCTCCTAAAATTTTCCTGATCAGACCATTGAACCTAAGAATAAACTCCAGTTGCCAAGGCAAAAGCCAGAACCATTTTCTATGGCCTGACAAGAGGACTTCATCTCACACCATTGACAGGATTACTATGGTATCAGCCATGAAGTTCTCATAATGACTTCAAAATCCAGTACCCATAAAATCTCTCACAAACACATGGACTAAAACATAAGTATTTTAATATATTAGCCAAGGTCAAACTTCCAAGTTCCAACATTGCCGCTTTCAGTTTATTATCAAATATCTAGTTTAGTTAGGAATGTATCATATGAGTTTCTCCATCTTTTTTATGAGTTGTCTTGTCTTCAGAAATATCAATTCTAAGCACTTGAAAGTTGGGGCTTTGAATAGATAACTAAGCACACATCAGTAGTCAATGCTTTTAAAGAAAATGATTTATTTGGTAGCTCTAAACTTTTTGCTTGCTTTAGAATAATAAATTAGACACTCATTACATCACCTCAATGGTTGGTCAGAATTAGCAAGGAGAAACTATGGGTAACACTTGCTTCTATCTGGCATAAATAACAAGAGTCATTTTGATGGTTTTAATGGGATGACTATGACGTTCTTTCCAATTTCCTGATATGCAGTGAAGGGAGATGTGCTTTTAAAGAACTTCATGAGCCCAACGTATAGAAAAGATCTTCAAATGCTTCTTCTATATCATTGGCTAGGAAGCATGGACACTTCGTTTGAGGTATTGTACCCATGTCGGAAAAAGGACACGTCTGGAACACTTCTGCACATGTGTCCCAGTCATGTCCTTTTTTTTTTTTTGAAAAGTTTGCTGGACATGGGAGGGACACTTATCTTTTATTTCTTTTTAGTTTCAATTGTGAACACTTATCTAGTTATCTTTTATTTACTCTTTTAAATCTTATTCTTGGTTTGTATACTAATTTCTAAATATCATTTTGTTAGTCATGAATTTACTTTACTATCTATTATTGCTCTTAAATTGATATATGTTTAACAGTGATATACTTGCTCATACTGAGGAGTAACAATGTAGAAACCATCATTTCTATTACCTCAAGAAAGCTAAGTACTTTGTTTTCATATTGCCACATAAGTTCTCTACTGCGTCCTTTAAATCCAAGAGCTCGCAACAAAGCTTTCTTATTCCCTGCACAGATTGACATGTTTAGCTTGTAGAATTACAAAATAAAATTAGTCATTACATCAGAAGAGATAGTATTAAAACAATAAAATTAGGCATTCTTCTTACACTTATTTCAAAATTGGGTAAAGGCATCAGAAGATAGCCCATTAGAAAAATATAAATGCTATGGTATCTGGACAACACAACTTAACTCAAAATACAGAAGACCCAGATAAAAGAAAGTAGCTTTAGATCCAAAAATTATGCAAGGCAAGACTAAGGTAGAAAAGTGGTAACTTTCAAACAATTGAATTGAGAAATATGAAATTTCTAGTGTAAGATTTGATAGAAAGAGTTAACCTTGGAGTAACACCAAATACAAAATAATCTCCAATGCTTACATTGCACTTTAATCATGAACTGGAATCACTGTAGTGTAAGCCAGTATTGAAAGGAAAGTCCAATAATAGAATATACCCAGATAGCAAAAACTGATTTTTCCCACATATAAACTTCAAAAAATGAAAACCCACATCAAAAGAATGAAGTTTGTTGAAGCACATAGGAAAATATAACAATTTTATTCAACACATAAATTGGAAATGAGAAATTAGAATGAAGCTAAAAAATGAGATCAGAAACACGATTGATAAAATGGGAGTTGGGAGGTGGTAAAAGGAAAGAAGAAAAACCTTTTCAGTGTGGGATTGGTAGAGGGAGTCGACCTTCGACTGTGGGATGATTCTTTCAATTGATGGGAAGTCATCATCTTCTTCACTGCTCTCCATTGTACACTATATTTTATTGTCCTCCCTATCCTCCTCCTTCTTCTTCTTCTTTTTCAATTTTCAGTCACTGATTTAGAGAGAGAGAGCAAAGGGGACCATTTATGTCAAGTGTCAAGTAGCTAGTAGCCGATGGGTTTGCTGTGAGTTTGGTAATTGGTACTTATGAAACATTGCTTTTTCTAAGAAGCCACACAAGTACTATGACCATTGACCATTGACCTTATTGGTTTGTGAAGCCGTCAAACCTGTCTAAATGTAATATGTAATGTGAATGTCTATGTTTACATTACTCCTTCGAATCGGGTTGAGTTGTCGGTCTTGGATTGTCAAGTCTGTACTCAAATAGTTGCTCAAAAAAAAGACTATACCCAAATAAATAACTTGGATAGAAATATATTTATACTAAAAAAAAAAAGCTTTTATAAAGATGCAATTATGTAAATAAACAAATTAATTGAATAAGTAAGAAACAAAAAAATTGACAAACAAGCAATAACTAATATTATGCTAATCATTTTTTTTTTATATATATAATTCAAGTGTTCATTTAATAATTTCATGTGCACTTTTTTTTTTTCATATTTTATTGAGAGGTAGAAAGTTATGATAATTCGACAATAAGAATGATTGTCTAAAATCATGTTAAAGATGTTGTCAATCAATCATATGCAGACTCACTCAGAAGACTTATATTTATTTCTATATAAAATAGATCCAAATTATATTATAATTACTTGAATTATGTACCAATTGTCGTTTCAATTTGATTTCACATACATTAGTTTTGTGTCAAGTATTCATCTTATTCAAAATTCTCTTAAGTATTGATTGAAACATCAATGAAAGAATGAGTTGTCTTTTGTCTCCTCGATGTGGTGAAAAGTGGTGTGGAACGAAAGGTTTTGTCTTTTTCTTAGGAGTCGGCAACATGAGGTTGAAGCAAGGAATGTAAAATTTGAATTTTTGTACACATGTCATGTTTTCCCTTCATCATCTCCTCTCTTTTTTATAATTATAATATTGCAGTGTAACTTCTTTATCTCTAGTATAGTCTTCTTTTGGTTCTCTTTTTAAATCAAAAGTTTGGACTTGTACATTCTCTAAAAAAAAAATGTTTGGACTTGTAGTAGGGTGGACATTGTAAATTTGTAACCCAATGACCTAAATGGCCTATTTAGTCGTTTGTGTTAGATTTTTTGCCAATCATGGCCCAGTTTCTGTAGACAGGCACTTGTGCTTTGATGAAGAGTACATTGTGCTTTCAGCCCAAATCTTAAGATGAGGAAAATTTGGGCTCTTAAGCAGTAGAGAGGTGTGGCCTTTTATCATTTATGCCTGTCTCGTGTAACGATGAATTGGACTTTTGAGTCCATTTCGTGAAGTGATGAGTTTTTAGCTTTTGAGTCCATCCTGTACAGTGGAGAAGGTCTGGACCCAATTTATCAAGAAATATGAAGACCTTTTGGGCAAAAGCTCAACTCGTGTAGCCTTAGGAAAAAATTTAGGTATTCTTTGGGCCTTAAGCTAATTTGACCCATTATTCAATATTTTATTCAATTTTTTACTAACACAACTTTTACCATAACTTACTTCCTTAAATTGAACACAAATTTTTAATAAAATTAGACGGAATACTTAAATTGAATAAATTTGAAACTTAGAATACTCAATTGAAAAAAAAAAGTAAAATTGGAGGGTTAAAATGAATTTCAATCAAATCTAGAATATGCAATTTGCATTTTAGTATTATTTCTTTGTTATGTACATACTAACGGAATGTGGTTGTTCAATAAAATCATGTCAAGTGGCTTATGGCAGGTAAAAAAAAAATCCTCAAGGTAAACTTAGAGAGTATAATTTGTAATTTAATTTAATAAGAAGTGCTATGTCCATAGTATTTTTCACAACAAATTATAGGTGGTTAGTTGTTATTGGTTTTAATTTAAACCTACCACTAAAATTATTTTTTTGCCCCACCAATAACAACTTGTCACTTAAGAGTTATGAATGTGTTATTGGAGTACAAAGATAAAAGTAGACAAACCCAATGCATGAGCATGACTTTGAAACCTAGAGGTTAGAGCGTTGCATCTTATGAGCAAAAAAGCCGTCTTAGCTCAGCCGGTAGAGCGCGTGGCTTTTAACCACGTGGTCGTGGGTTCGATTCCCACAGACGGCGATTGTCTAAGATTATAATCTTTTGTTAATTTTTTATTACGTTGCAGTCCTCACAGCCACACTTGATTCATCTTCTTCAACAAAACATGGTGATGACGATGATGATGATGATGTTTCAGCTCAGACCCCATATTCATATTCTTCAATACCAATACTACCATCCCAGTACTACTCCAAAATCAGCATATAATAATATCAATAATAACATCTTCAATTCAAAATGTAGAAGAAGAGAAGCAGCAGCACTATCTGTTTCTTTATCACTACTACTATTCCCATCATCATCCTCATCCTCCTCTTCTTCTGCTGTTGCTTCAACTTCAGCTTCAAAATCATCATCATCATCATCATCCGAGTTGTTGTTTTTGGACATCCCAAATTCAGGTGGTGTTAAGGTTTTGGACCTTCGTGTTGGCTCTGGAGATGTCCCACTCCATGGCAACCAGGTACATTTATGTCATTTTTCACTTTTTCTTTCTTTATGATAATAAATTCTTAGCACGATTATATAGAGTCACGATTATATTACACACGATGTAATTCTTTATTGATATTACACCATTTAATCACTTTTTAATTTTATTAAGTGTAATATTTTGAGTATCAACCATTAGGTTATACAAGTCTCTCCTTGGTCTTGATGTCTAAGAGTCAGTTTTTCCTAATTTTGAGGCTCCAGTCTCCAAGTTAAGTGATAGAAAATAGAGAATCTTTTTTTTTTTAATTCTTTAATGCAAAGATGGAAAATTTTGAATTATATATGAGTATGACTAATCAAGTGATAAAAATGTAAAGACTATACTTTGAAGTGATAATCAATCATGTGCTGTTCTTATGTATAATACTAGTTAAGCGAAAAACAGGTAAATTAATGATTAGATCATAGATGTGTGTACTGTTGCCAATGAGCTATGGTTTAAATCACATTTCATTAACAAGTAGAGGAGGGTGAGGTTATAGGATCTGGCTAGAGTGAATTCTGCCATTTCTATGAAGTCAGATATGATACATGGTTGCTTCCCAACTGAGCTTGCATCGAACTGATCTGAAACTCATGCCTTTCCAATTCTACAATCCCCAGGTTGCAACATTTAGGACTATTGATAAGGCAGCAACTCATAAACTCCTTCCAGATTCTACAACTGAAGGAACATGCAAAGAACAAGTGATTCCTATTTTCCAAGAAGACCCTGCAGAACATACAAATGTAATCCCCTTTGCAGCCTCATTACAAGAGCCTATCATATTCATGAGTGACCAACCTATTCTTTGAATGTAAAGTAGCCAATGATTTATGAATGCATGCTTTGGAATAGTTAAGGGGAACCAAACCAGCTTCCATCAACTGGTCACAGGATGCTTTGATCTAATCTCATTCCAAGTTTCTGCACAGTTGAATCTTTTAGTTTTGGATTACACCCAAATGGGCTAGTCCTCATCACCTAGCTCCGGATAAACATTAACTCCTCTGATCTTGCAGGCTTACATCTCTATTCTTTTTCCTTTAGAACACGAGCCACTCTTGCATCCATGCTGCTAGCAGCATCATATATAATTCTGTAACCATATTTCTCATACAAAGCCCTATCCGGATGCCACCAGTTATGTCAAAGAAAAACATGCCTACCATCCCCTACTGCATATTTCAGGTGCCTGGCCAAGCTCCTAAAATCTTCCTCCATCCCCAGTTACTATCATGGGGAAACTTTGCAACCCAAACGCTCTTTCCCTTTTAAGTTTTAAGCGTTATTCAATTTTCACTATTGGTCTTGAATCTTGCATTCATTATGGTTTTTAGTCTTAATTTTTCCTTGCCTAACCTCTCTAAGATAAATGTGGACCATATGAGAGGGCTTAAAAGTACCCTTTTTTTTATATAATTTGATAGTTACAATAATGGGGAGGGGAATTCGAACCCTGGTTTTCCTAATAAAGGAGAACAAGCTATGCCACTGAGCTACAAGGCTTTTGGCAAAATACATTAATATCAACCAAATAGCTACTTCTCTTTGTAATTATTTCAATTTACATTATATACAGTTACAAATTCTTGATTTGTTGTGTACATGGGCCACATTGTAGCAAACTTACATGGCCAAGTTATATTTTGTGGGCCTGTGGCTCTATACAACCTTAGTTTTAGTCTGGTGCACCAAGTTAGCAAGTAATTAATATTTTCTTCAAGTATTGGGTTAGAACTTAGAAGTTAAAACCATAATGGAATGTATTTTCTGACTACTGACAATTGCTGCTTATGTCCGAAGCAAATTGGATGACAATGAAAATCCTGAACATTTTTGAGCAAGTGTTCCATGAAACAGGGAATATAGTACATTGTTTACATATTATACGTTTCAATATATTTTCTGTTCATTTTCGAATTACAAAAAGTAGGAACATTTGACAGACAGAAATCTAATAACCTTTAGCATTTATCAGCACCCACTAATCCGTCTTTTTTTGAGTTGTGAAGGTTGCAATACATTACTATGGAAGGTTGGCAGCGAAGCAAGGATGGCGCTTTGATTCAACATATGATCACAAAGATGAAAATGGAGAATCAGTGCCATTTGTGTTTGTTCTTGGGTCTGGGAAAGTAAGTCTTGATATCAGTATTCAAATTAGTTATCATTTATAGAGACTTCTATGTCCATAATTGCAAGATACAAACATAGCAGTCTAGACAAAGTGGTTGCATGTAGCTGCTGCATTTTTCTTTTTGGCCTTACCGGTTATCTATATATCTTTACTCTAAATTAAAAGGATTCTTCCTTTTAATGTTCCTTGGTCAAAGGGAGCATTAGCTAAGAAATATCTAACCATATATATATATATATATAGAAATTGCTCAACTCCTTTTATTTTTGTTAAATGTATACATTAAACGCTAGGAATGTGATTCAATTTTCACAATAAGACTTCATGTAAAATTTTGTCTGCTGTTTTGCAATCATACTTTTATTGTTCTCTCTGAATGCTTAAATGAAGCATTTATCTTCTCTGTAAATTAGCTGAAATGTAGGAACATGTATTCATGAACTAATATCCCTTGAATTCAAATATCCAGCAAGATGTTTTTTGCTTCTGAGTTGGCCAATATTGCCTTAATTCAAAAGGAACTTCTGACCTTTTTTTAGGGTAGATGACACTATTAGGAACTGGTATTGTACTATTGTTTTATGGCATTAGTGAAAGCAACTAGAAAACCATTCATACCTTCCAAAATTTTATTTCTTGTTTTCCTGGGGCTGCATTCCTGCTCTGTTTGTGTGTGTATCAAGTCTAAAGTGACATGGCATTCAAGGTTGTCGAGACTGACAGTAAGGTCCTTCCCTCGATCAAGTCTTTCAGACTATCTTTTTTGATTTATTGAGCAAGTGGAAAGCTCTTTATGTTGACATATCAAATCTATGCAGGTGATTTTGGGGATAGAAGCAGCTGTGAAATCAATGAAAGTAGGTGGTATTCGAAGAGTCATCATCCCTCCATCCCAAGGATACCAGAACACATCGCAAGAACCCATACCACCCAATGTATTTACTCTATTCTCTTCCAAATTCTTTCTGTTACTGCTTTTTTTTTTTTTTGGCTCATTTGTTCTTGGAATGGATGCTTTTACTTGTCCAATGCTTGAGCAGAAAATAGCTAAAAAAAAAATTTCTAGGTGAATACTTACTACTAATATGCTTGTTAATTGTTTTAATATTCATGGATTAACTAAATTGTCACCATCAAATTTTTATGCATCCCTTTTCCAGAAAACGTAAAATATAAAAGAGATCATGTAGTTGATCTTTAAAGATTGTTTTAGCCTTTAGGACATAAATGCATTGATGGATCAGGGATAATATTGAATATGAAATTGAGGTTCAGCTGTTCAGAGAATGCACAGTATTAGAGGTATAACCGTATAAGCAAGGATGATTAATCATTATTGGACCAAATGGTAAAAGGGTGTCTCTCTGGCACCAATTGGTATGACTTATGTCCTAATATTGAACTGAAAAAATAAAACTCACATAAGAGAGATATTTTATGCTTTGCTTTGATGTGAATTGTCATGTTGGTTATTCCTTTTTGAGTTCCAATTCATTAAGTATGCTTTGAAAGTATGACTGGGTTCCAGTAGTTAGAAAATTACAGAACAAATGCAAATATGTAACTTTTTCATTGAGTATGCTTGTTTTTCCCCCCCAGTTTTTTGACAGGCAGAGGCTATTTACTACCATTTTCAATCCAACTCGTCTTGCCAATGGAGAAGGGTCAACATTGGGAACTCTCACTTTTGATATTGAGTTGGTCAGTGTCAGGCATCAGTAATCTACTTAGAATACTATTGAGTCTGAAAATGGTTTATAGCAGGATCCATCTATATATGAATATCAATGTGTCCCAGCTTGGGACTGATTGATAATGCCTAAATATGAAGATGATTTCTGAAATGGATTGTGTGCTGAATACACTTCAGTGATGACAAATTTCTGTTTTAATTGTGATTTTCACTTTTCAATAGTGAAGAAAGGAAAAGGGCAGAGAAAGAGAATTGTTTTCAGTGATATCAGCTAGGGTGCAAAATATGCATTTCTGTACTTATTCTTTTTTTTTTTTTCAGCAATAAATACTTTGGATTTTGTTTTAGAATTTAACAATAAGTAATGTTAAGTTATCTCTTTTTAAGTAAAATAAAATAAATAAATAAATGAGTTTGAATTCATTAATAAATATATGTGAAACAAATTTGAGATTAAATTGCTAAAATTTAATATAATTTGAAATGAGTTTAATATCTATATTTTTTAATAAATTCGGATTTAGAATAAATACTTCAACCCAAACCTGTCTTTTTTCCATTTTTAAGTATGTGCACTGAACGAATAGAAGTGGACAGAAGGGACCAAAATGAAACGAAGGAACTGAAGACAAATGCTATTTCAATGACCTAGCAAATTACTTTATGAACACCCCACCCTAAAGTCAATCTCAATTCTCCCAACGATAATATCAAAAACAACAAGATCATCAAAATCCGGTCAAACCCAAAAATAACTGGACCAAAAAGTCTTTATGCATATAAAAATAACTGGATTCTATTTATAACATTTTATATAAAATAATTTTAGTGCGGCATTATTGAAGGAAATTAATGTCTATACTCGGGTATTGTCAAATGTCAATTGTCATGCTACTAAATAGTTTTTGTTTGTTTGTTTTTTTTTTTTTAATTATTGGTTTAATGAGCCCTCCCTCTTTTTGGAAGTGTTTTTTTTTTTTGGGTAATTATCGGGTACTCTTTTGTCAAAAAAAAATTTTGTTTTTTGTTTTTTGTTTTTTTTTTTGTAATTCTTAGTTATTATGTTTTTAATGATACTAATTACTGAGTGGCATTATTGAAAGAAATTAATGTATTATAATGACACTAATTTTATTTTGGTAGTTTTGTTTAATCATTAGTTCAATCTTCTTTTATATATATATATAATTTTTTTTCCCTTTAATCATTAGTCAACTAATGCATTTTCAACCAAATTATTGAATAAACATTGGAAGGGGAATGGTTAAGGAAATTAATAAGATGCAAATGTTAATCATTTTGGTGAGTTATTAGTGTGCATTAAGACTTGAGGACTTCTATCGTAATACAATTCTTCAGTTCTCTAATCAAATTCAATCACAACACAAAAGTGGTCTTCCTTCAAGGATAATTAAATTAAACTATGTATTGAGCAAAAAAAATCAAATTCAACTATGTAGCTTATTGGTCAATATAGTCACGTGATTGAACTTACTTGGAAAAATACAAAACATAAGGAATTGTACCTAAATCTTGTCCTAATTTAGATAGATACCAAAATGATGATAGTCCTAATATAAATATAAGATCAAAAAGAATGCATTGGATGAAGCATGAGCATGTTTAAATTTTGATAATGCAACAAGATCTCATCCTAAAATGGTTGGATAGGATCTTAGGAACTTGATGTTAGTTACCCTAAGAACTCTTACAGGATCTTTACACTAAACCACCATTGTAGCTTAAGGTTCGAACCTGGCTTTTCCCATATGCTCCCCTTTTTTTGCTGAATCTCATACTGGTCAGCTACCACAGGACTAAATTTTGATAATGTAACCTCTTGCTTGTTTGACAATTAACAATTAGAGCATCTTAACAACAATCTACCTCCGGCAACTAATAATTAAATCAGACCCAGTCAAGAACATGGATTAAGAACTCAAAAGCTTTAAAAATAAGGGTAAATCAACTAATTAATAACTCAATAGTTCATATCATATTTACATTGTCCACTATAATCCACCCACAAACACAAAGTTACAAGTTCATGAGTCACGACCAGCATCATCTAATCAGGGGATTCATACACATTGTCACTCCTTGTTTTGCTGGTTTTTCAGTGGGATTATAAAGTAATACTAATACCCACTCCTAATCTCTACAAGAATTTACAAGCCACTCAAGCCAAATTCCCCTCAATCATTCAACAGTCAATAAGTTCCATGCCACTAGATGATTTTAGTATTAGCTGCATGAAGTTTTCCCCTGAAACAAAACTCTTTCCACATCAGCGCCTTGTGGTGGAGGTTGGCCTTGGTTCTAAAATGGTGAGAACCTTGTTACTCATGAAGCCAATTCCAATTTTCTATCACGTGGCACAAGATTTACCGGTGTCCTTGCAGCTCTACCTGTAAACAAATCAAACATAGACACTTAAATTGATTAAATGTTTAAGTAACCATTCAAACATCGCAAGTCGAACTAATTCCATTTTGTTACACATTTTAAAAAGCAAGACCATATTATCAAGAATGGGATCATCACCCAAAATAGGTGATACAAATGCATACATGCATAGAAAAACCATACATGCATAAAGTCTACTTTAACAAGTTGGCACCATTATTGAAGTAACTGAAAGAAACAAATACCATGGTTATAACAAATAAGAATGCTACTAACCTTCATCTTTTTCCATTTTTCGTCTGCTGCGCCATAGAAGACGAATTGGAGTACCAGCAAACCCTGCATTTGTACGTAGTTGCTTCTCCATATAGCGCCGGTAAGTCTCAGGGAAAAGTTTCTCATCATTAACAAAGAAAACAAATGTGGGTGGTCTTATGGCAGCCTGCAAAAGGAAATCAAGTAAGACACTAAATCTTGGAGTGGTTAATTTATACAATACATAAAAAAAAAATACACAATTTGCATTAAAGGAGAAAAAAGTTCATAAAACAATCCAACTTACGCTGCCCTGCCCTGACATAGTGCACATCATTTCCAAATTCCAATTCTTCGAAAACTAAGCCGTAATCCCAAGGACTTGAGATTGGCTACATAAATCCTTTTATGCCTTCTAATTCTATCTAGGACCATGTTGTCAGTTACCTCTTTAATTGTCATTAATTTTTTAATTTTTTTTTTACCTTTATTTTTTCCTTTTGTCTTTTTCCAGATTAATATTATACACTTATACTAGTTCATTCCTACGCCTTCATTGCACATATCTAACCATCTTAGACAATTCTCCTCCATATTCTATCTTCAACTGATGCCACCCTCACATTCTCACATAGGCAGAGCTAGGAATTTTTTCACATGGGTCTTAAATAAAATAAGTAAATAAATACATGGATTTGATAGTATTCTGCTTAAAAGAAAAACAAAAAGGTGTTTGTTAACTATACTACAACCAATTTCCATACTCATCAAACCAAGCACTATTGAATATCAATGAAAAAAAATCCAATTTTCCTTCGTGGAAACTTGTGGTTATGAGGTTAATAAGGACCCTTTTGTAGATATGCCATTTTAACTTCATCACGATAATTTGGATGGCATTCTAAAATTTTAGTCTATAGCCCAAGATATAGGAGAAGATTTTCCAAGTCAACTTTAAGATGGATGGTTTTACTTTGAACAATTTCATTCAGTTAATGTGACTACTAGTTTCTTGGGCAAGTAGCGTTTGTTTTTATATTGGTTTTCTCTTGAGAAATTTATCCATAAATAATTCAAAAATAGCAACTTCAACACTTTTTAAGAATTTAATTTCAATTTTTTAAATTAACAACCTAACATAAACTTTGCACTAAACTAATAGAGAATTTGATTCTCAAAAAAAAAAAAAAAAAAAAAACTAATAGAGAATTTAACTAAACCTGCCAATACTTAAATGAGTTTTATCTTTTAGGACCACTCTTAGAATTGCAACAGGATCTAATCTTTTTTCAGAGGTTCTCACAATTGCCCCACAAAAATATAAATAAATAAAGAAAACTAAAAATATTATTAAAAAAAAAAAAAAAAAATCAGTGGATGCAATTGTACAGATATTTCATCTCTCTTAAATTTATGTATCCTTTTTTTCCCTTTAAAAAAAAAAAAATCAGTGGGTGCAATTGGACCCACTCAAAAATATGTGTCTCCGCCACTGCTTTCTCACAAATAATTTTATTCGTTATTCCATCTTTCCTAGTGTTGCCACAAATTCAACTTAACATCCTCATTTCTACTACTCCTTTCATGGACATGTTCAAAGAGGGAGTGGGTCCCTAAAATTTCAACATCTCTAGATCCAGTAAAACTCGAACTAAAACCACATACTTTTGGCCAATATTGTATGTTAAAAATACTGCAGCTCTATCTAACATAATAACATAATGATTTGTTCTAAATTGAATCTTTTCTCAAAAACTATGATAATGCATCATTGACAAAATGCATCAAAACACCCATGGTACACAGACTACCGCCAATATATATATATATATATATTGCATTACCTGAGTGCAGTAATAAACACGTCCTCTCTTGCCACCTCGGGTCCTTGGAGGTGATTTAAAAGCTAGTGATTCCTGTACGACTTGATTTAATATGGAAGTGCTAAGCCTTCTTGACCTCTCCTTTTCAACCGTACTAGCAGCAACAATGATCCTGCACTTAGCATAAATGCGATTACTGTATAGCCTAGGACTCACTATGCTAAGATGCTCAGGCATCATATACAGTAAAGAATTTTCTTAGAGACAATAACAAGTGCAGAGGAAGGATAGAATTTGGTAAAGAATGCAACTCGACTGTAGTTATGAAACAAAAGATATTCTTTTATGGTTCAGTTGAACATACTTATCAACATTATGACCAGCTATTGCAGTTGAATAAACAATAGGTGCCCAATCAAGAACACGAACTTTCTCCCTAACATCTTGCTCATAGTATGTCGCAGTCTGCTGATTTTTATTTGGTATGGTATCCCATTTGTTGACGACTATCAGGCACCCTTTCCCTTCTCTTTCTATCCTTTCAGCAATCCTGCAATCCTAGGACATTCAGGAAATACAATATAACATAATTAAGAACTGATCACTAGTGGAAAGTACCAGCCTGCATCTCACCTTATTAACAGGCCAAAGAGCAGTAATTCTAGATTTGAGAAAATCAAAAGAGCAGTCCATTCTCTCAAAATATTTCTTGAAGCTTGTGTTATCATCATCATTCATCTAATATGAATTACTTTCTTTCAAACAATGATCTCAATTAATAAAGCATAGAGAATCCAAATATTTGCAGCACCAAAAAGAGCTTTTCAAGGAAAAAAATATTGAAATCAAGTGGAGAGTATGATAAGACAGCCTCTACTTAGGGGCAAGAGATCATCTGCAAGACTGCAACATTTTCAGCTACCATATCTGCTTTTCTCTCTCTATTTGTTGGTTAAAACCCACTAACAGTGGATCATATAAATTTCAGCTGTTCAAAAATTATATCTGGAGTTGGCCAGACAAGTGAAGCTTGCAGAATGCCTTTTGAAATGGAAATGGATTAGTAGTACACACTTATTCACATATAAAGCATTCTAAGCCCCTTTGAAACTGATTACTACTTACTTTAATTGTTATGATTAACTTGATTAGTTTAAAATTTCTGTGAAAATTTGATAAATTAATCTACTTAATTCCGTATGTTACTACTAAGTCACAGGCCGAAGAAGAAAAAACTCAAATTTGTTAGAGACACTCTTTTCCTGTTTTGGTCAATGGAACTGGTTTGCAATCAATGGCCAGAACTGCTAAAAGAAGCGAGGGTGTGATCCACCACATGCACACGCACTTGAAACTGTGGTAGACTCTGTTTATGATTTATATCGCAGAGCCAGAAACTCTGTGGTAGGCTCTCTTTATTTGAAAAAATATTTCAAGAGGGATTTTTGAAAAGTTGGTGGTTGGAAAAGCAATCCTCAATTCCATATTTTCTCATTTTTTTTCAATTCCAAAACATGGTAGCTTTTGCGTATCTTCAGTCTTATGTTTGAATCTTAGGAAACCCCTGTTCTAGTAATTTCAACTATTCCGCATGCTTACAGCACTAAGGTCTACACTAATATCAAGGTTGTTGGACGGGATAACACATGATGGGGGATGTTAGTGTGTTTTAAGCTTGAAAGACATGGCAGCCCACTTATTAGGGAGCTTACCTAAAAAGACAGAAAACATGAAAAATATGGATTTTAGGGTGAGATGGGCAGGGGATGCGCACCCCCAAAACCTTTTTCTTTTTCCCAGAGAATACACACCCCACAACCTTAATTATGGACTAACCTTTTTTCCTGTGAGGTGTACTTATTCCAGTAATGATCTCCTTTTCAATAATAGAATCCTAAACTGAATTTATACAATGTAGCACATGCAGGAAACATAATTCTTGTGTCACCCCAAAGACAATGCATAAGACCATAATTCACAGTAATTTAACATTTAACTTCACATAATACACCTCAAACGACATCAATAATTCAAAATATTTATTGAGACGCATCATTTAACGTAATGAATATAGATTCTGGGTATCCTGCAGTTTTGAGTAAATATCAATCAATCCATCATAGGCATAATTATTTTCACCATATGCAGCAAAAGGTGCAATGCAATTTCCAGCACAAAATTAAGGCAGAAAACTAAAGAACTTATGGTATGTTAAAGATATCATGGGCATGATTGTTTTCACCACATTTTGCAACAAGGTATGATACAGTTATGTTTCCAGCAAAAATAAGGTCTAAAGCATGCTCTTACAACATCAAGAAGATTATGACCCTAGAAAAGACATGGATGAAGTACCTGTTCCGTGATACAAGCCATGGCCTCGATGACAAGAGCGACAACATCAGAACGACATATGGCTCGAAATGCCCGATTCACTGATAAAGCTTCTGTAATACTACCCGTTGAAGCTACAGCTGCCCTTCTTCTAATTCCAGCAGTATCGGTAAGCCGGAACTTCTGCAAACAAGTAATTATTGTCTAAAGTATCTGGGAAAATTTGAGAGTGTAATAAATGCGTTTTTAATTCATTAATGATTCCGCACTACGGATGGTTATTACTCTCCTATTTAAGCAATATTACAGCACATATAGAGTAGCTGTCTGATAGCATGTACTCGTTTATAATGCATGTAAACCAACAAAATTAAGATTCCATCAATCAACTAGCAAGATCTGTACTAATATTTCAAGTTGAGGGAGATATATATATATATATATATATGATATTCAGTAGAACATTATGCATTTCATATGGATTATTTGGCTAAGCTCACTATATCTAGATATTCATAAATTTTGGGCAATAACACAAATGTAAGTGGAGTACTGCTCAATGACAGGTTGAATATGTAAATTAATCAAACCTGGCCATCTGGTCCAGTAAATTCAGTATCAATGGCATCACGAGTAGTACCACTGATTGGGCTAACAATTGTTCTATCCTCTCCAACCAGTGCATTCAAAATGCTACTTTTACCAACATTTGGTCGGCCAACAATAGCAATTGCAGGAACATAATCTTCTTCTTCTTCATCATGATTTTCTGTACCCTATTTATAAGCATAGATAGATTAAATAAACAATAGTTTAAAAGCACCAGAGATGAACATGGTTATGTGTTTATTAATTTTACTTATAAAAAAAAAACATGCTTATGTTTGCAGTACACTTGATGATGGCCAGAAGTGCAAATTTTGTCAAATTAGGAAGAATAGGACTTCTACTTGACATAATATCAACAAGCTCAGCAAAAAATTTGGAGCTCAGTTAAGTAGGTTGCCAATTTCATCAAACTGCATTACTGACACAAAAACTCTGTAAGAGTTAGATATTCAACTTTTGGACATACAAACCTCAATTTTTTTCAGTCCTGAACAAACAAGATCAAGAAGCTCTCCAGTTCCAGTCCCAGATACAGCAGATATTGGAAGTGGTGAAAACCTAATTGATCAATCAAAAAGTGAGGTACACTTTTTAATATCAGAACCAAATACGTGAAAAAATAAGAAATTTAAGTCCACCATGCATATCCTAGAAACCTGATTATAGTGACAGATTCTGTTAAATACAAAAATCATTCTACACAGTCCATATATTTAAGTAATAGACAACACACGCACACGCACACGCACACGCACACGCATAAACATAACAAATAAAATCTTGGACATGACATTCTTTATGAAGTCCTAACATTCGGAAAAATTACTTTGAATTTCATCACTGCAAAACTCATGAAATTATCTCTATTTCCTAAATTTCTAGTCTTTCACCCTGTCTTTTCAAAACCTATAAAGTCTGCCAAAGAATCCATGTGACCCCAAAGGTGAAATATTATATATATATATATATACTCTCTCTGTCCCATTTTGTTAGTTCTGTTTAGGAAATCCAACTTTTTAAGGGAACATTATTTAACGCATTGTCTTTCAAATAAAATATATAAGTTTCCAAACTGCCCCTTAACCATTTTAGTTTAAACAAATAAAAGTAGTGAAAAAAGGGTATTAAATTTTCAAATAAAGTAATGGTAAGCTGGAAAAGTTATTAAGGGGTATCGATTCTCTCATGTATTTTGAGATGGACATTCTTCTTTAGATAATTCAATAGTTACAACGGGGGAGGGGAGAGTTGAACCCTAAACGTCTCCATTGGAAACACTAAGAGATGCCAGTTGAGTTACAAGGCTCTTAGCTTAAGATGGACATTCTTTACTATCAAGAAATACTTTTCCTGACAATCCTTTAAATGCACAAGTGAATTATAACTACTTGCAAAAGATGAGCATTAATCCATTTATCAAACTCACAAAGCTCAACAAAGTACCCAACACAAAGGGTTTCTCCCATAGAAATAGTATATAACAAAATTTGATGTTAACTCAGAGAGTCACATAAAATAGAACTAGAAGATGGTATCCAACCAAACATCAGTGTGCTTTTCCAAAATAATAATACTAATAAGAAGAGAAGAATATAGAAACTACATTAGTGGAGTCCACTAAAATATATTAACATGCTTTGACTATGTTAGAGACAGAATCAATGCAGTTCAAGTCTCAAGCCATTATAATAGAGGATTCATGGTTGTTTGTCCACATTTATATGCAGCCTCCAGATGGTGCTCCTTGGTGCATTAGATATAATATCACAATCATACATATACGTACTAAATTAGCACGACACAAATACCACACAATGTCACACTAAATTTGGAATTAAAAAATGCTAAATAAAATTAATGTATACTGAATGAAATTAACGCTTAAACAGAAATCCACATTGTTAACCGATACACGACTGCTATGTGACTGAAGACCAATACTCTTGACAAAAACTTGAAAATAAGAAGAAGAAAGAAGGAGATAATAAGAGACGCCTCACCCCAAGGACCAAAACTCTGATGCTTGCATGAGTCCTTTACGTGGAGATTCACACTTGTTAACTGCAAGAATGACATACTTATTTGAGTAGTTCTTTCGTAGCCAGTCTCCAATTTCTTCATCAGCTGCAGTCAGACCTGCCTGTTCATCATTATCTTTATTTCTTTGTATTATAAACAGTTGCTTGCCCAATTATAAAGACAAGAACTTGAAAACAAATGAAAACATTCCAAATAGGTTGAATATGTAGTTCCCAAGAAATTACTATTACTAGTTACCACCCTTGAGGCCTTTGTATATTAAAATATTTCTTAGGTCTTTCAAAGTGGAGAAGAGGCTCCCTATGATATGTCAACATGTGCTTCACCATGAGAAATGATCTTCAACAGAGAGATAACATTCTAGGAAAATCTTAAATTTATGCATAACAGTACTACCAAGTTCCTACAGGCTAGAAGACATGATACATTCATTCACAAAAACAGCTTCAAGTTCCAAGCACACAAAGGAAAAATATACTATGTTTTTTCCGGCACTAACAAGCATGGGAATCTTAAAGAGAAAGTTCAAGAGGATTGGACAAAATAATAGAAAAAAGACAGACAGTAAATTTAAGTCATACAATCATGCAAAATACCTGTCCATCAACAAGAAATATTATGACAGATGCTTCTTCCACGGCTGCTTTAGCTTGTCTCTCAATCATTGAGGGCATTTTGGCAACAGCTGCCTCCCTCGAGGCCAGTGGAATCCCATCCATACCAATTGTTGTGGTAATAGCCAAGTCTTCCATAACATCAACCTGTGACTTTGCAATATTGAGAACACCTCCAGTATCAACCACCATAAATTCATACTCTCCCCAAAAGGATCTACCATACAAGCGATCCCTAGTAACTCCTGGTTCATCCACCACAATTGCCCGGTTCCCCTACATTAATCAAAGAAAGTCAGCTTTCACTATGTGAAAACACACATGTGGAAGTTTCAATTTTTATTCCCACAGTATGGGAAAGCGTCAATACTAATCACAGAATAAAAAGCCAGAACTATTGATCAAATACCCCAACAAGACGATTAAACAGTGCTGATTTACCAACATTTGGTCTTCCAACAATTGCAACCCTTGGAAGTAGATGGTCAGGGATCTGCACATTGAATTTATAAACTTTAGTAAGCAAAAGCTAAAGTTTATCCAGAAATATCAGTTAAATCGCATCACTGAAACAGGCAATTTCTTTAGGTTCTTTTACCTTTTTCTTTGTTATTAACTTTGAAATATAAGTAAACAAAATTGAGGGTATGTGCAAATTCTTGAACTTTTTCTTCCCATATCTACAATAAATTGGGAGTAAAGTTGCCTACCAATCACCTCTCTCAGATCCCACAAAAGTAGAAGCTTTGTGCACTAGGTACGACCTATATATAACAAATTTTCACAAGGATATCCTTTGTTATTCTTAAACTTCATTTATATTTTAAACTGTCAACTTCCTGTATCTTCTAAATAAGTGACTCTTAATTTCAAGGTTATCTACTATTAACCAAAGTACCCACAAAATATATACTTCAGGTAAATCTCACAAAAACAATGAAAACAAAAAATGATCAACCCTCACAATTTTCGTGATATTACATTACATGCATACCATAGTATTTTTTTATATTTTCTAATTCACAAATCTTTTTTTTTTTTGGTCTTCAGGTATTTGATTTTGTGGACAAATACAGAGGAAAATATAATGGCAGCATCTCTGTGGCCCAAAAGTACTACCAATCTACCAGTGGTTACAATGTAAGTTTTTTTTAATGTAAACATGTTTGGTGTCAAGTAATTTGTAATTTTTAATTTTTAATAATGTGATACTAGATACACTTTAGATTTGTAATATCTAATCTAAACCATAAATTGGATAGATAAGACAATGGTTTTCAATTAATTTTGAAGACTTACTACTGCAATAATAGTGTTTGTGTGGTATGTTTTTATTGATTTGATTTTGGTGTGTGTGTGTAGGATGAGTTGCTTTGGGCTGCTGCATGGTTGTACCAGGCAGCTGACAATCAGTACTACTTGAACTACCTTGGGAAAAATGGTGACTCTCTTAGTGGAACTGGATGGAGCATGAGTGAGTTTAGTTGGGATGTCAAGTATGTTGGGGTTCAAACACTTGTGGCCAAGGTAATAATTCATGAACTAAACTATACTACTTAATTTACTTTTTCAGAAATATGTTACACGTTGAAAATCAAATGTCAATATGGACTTCATTGTATGACAATTTGTCAATCAAAAACCTCAACCATGTAACAAGGGCATGAATTATTGGTTTGTCTATTTCCTTGCAGTTCCTAATGCAGGGGAAAGCTGGTGGCAATGCATTAGTCTTTGAGAAGTATCAGGAGAAGGCAGAATCCTTCATGAGCAATTGCCTTGGAAAGGGCAGTCAGAATGTTCAGAAGACTCCCAGCAGCCTTATCTTCCACCAGAGGTGGAAAAACATGCAATTTGTGAATAGGGCATTTTTCTAACTGCTGTCTCTGATTATTTTGCTTCTGCAGGAAGAAACATGAATTGTGCTTCTGGCAATGTTTCACCAACGGAGCTTATCTCCTTCTCCAAAAAATAGGTAATTTAATTATATTGTGCAAATTCTACATTGTTTTTGTTGAATTAAGCTTTGATTAGATCACAATTAATAAATATTTGCACAAGTTAAAAGTGTGTTATCAAGTTATGTGAAGCATATAATTGATGTTATGAAATGTTAAAACTCTCAGGTGGACTACCTTCTTGGGGACAATCCAAGAGCCACAAGTTACATGGTGGGATATGGACACAACTACCCACAACAAGTTCACCACAGGGCTTCCTCAATTGTTTCCATCAAGGTTAACCCTTCATTTGTCACCTGCCGTGGAGGTTATGCCACTTGGTTCAGCAGGAAAGCAAGCACTCCCAATCTCCTTGTTGGTGCAGTAGTTGGTGGTCCTGATGCCTATGACAACTTTGCTGATCGAAGAGACAATTATAAGCAAACTGAGCCTGCTACCTACAACAATGCTCCTCTTTTTGGTTTATTGGCACGACTAAGTGGTGGTCATGGCGAGTATAACCAACTCCTTCCAAGTAAATGTGATATAACATGATCATCTCTAAAATTCACTTACTCACATTGACTTATTATGAGCATTTAACCATGAAATTTGATGGATAAACTTTTCTAATAGTGGTTGCTCCAGCACCTAAACCTGCCATTACCCAACCAAAGCCAACTCCACAACCCAAAGTTACTCCAGCTCCAGGAATACCCTGACCTCTCATGGGCCTTGGAATTTACCAAATTTGTTTAGAGATGAGCTTTACTAAAATTTAAAGTATGTATTGGAAAATAAGGTCTAACTGAGGATTAAGTTTTGCAGCAGCATCTTCAGGCCCATTTGCATCTCAATAAATTTCAAGTTTTTCCTTTCTTTGTACTTCAAAGAAGATTTGGGTGTCAGTTGGTTTTTTGTTGTCACTGATTGATGATGTTGTAAGCTTTGCAACAATTCTTGTTTCCCATGTGAATATAGTTTGAGTAATCTAAGACTTACAACACAAGTTTCATAATTTCATTACATTCCAAATTTGATGTGTTTTTACAAAAGTTAGTTTGTTTTTGAGAGACAACATTAGCAATAAACCACTACCTTATTATTCACAAATTAACAAAGAAAGCATATAACTTTAAAAATGGGAAATGGGTTACTGGCATTTACAGTGGTAATTTTACGCTTGCTCTGCTTTCGACCGCGTTGGATCGGAACATTGGGCTCGTCCTCTGAAACCAGATGACTTGATTGAATACAACAGAAATTGAATGGAAATGAAAATTCAATTCAAAAATTCGAAAGACTCACCGATTGTTAACTGGCGGGATAAGGAGGTAGAGTACTCTCGAGCAGCGTTTCTGGCTTCTTCCTCGAGCGCAGCGACGTCGATATCCTCTCCGTCGGATTCCTCTTGGTCCTGGTTCTGGTTCTGTTTTGGTTGTTGTTGATTGGTGTTTGAGAAACAAGAAATGTGGTGGGGAAGAGAGCGTTTGGAGAGAGAAAGGGAAAGGGAGAGATGAATTGGAGAGAAGAGGGAAGGAGGTTTGGGAATTGGGGAAAGAAGGGAAAGGGTTTTGGAGAGAGTAGTACTGGAACTGGAAGAGTAGAACAAGCTTAGCTCCACACCTTGCATTGTTGTGCTTGTGGTTGTGGGGATGAGAAGCTTTGGCTTTGGCGGTTAAACCTTTTATCTTCATTGTCATTTTTTTCCCTTTTTTTTTACTTTTGCAATTTTTTTTTTTTTTTTTTAAAGAAACATTTGCTAAAATTTAATAGAATTTGAAAAATATAAAAGAGGTAAGTGCATCGAAATGAACTAAGGATCTGTTTGTATCAACTGTAATGGAGATTAGGAAAACATTTTACACCAAGAGGAGTGTTTGGTTTGGGTTGAAAATTCAGTCAACTTGAAATTTGATATCTTTGACAGTAAAATAAGTGGGCCCAAGGTGTAAAATTATTTACACTTTGAATTTACCTTTAAACGATTTTCCTACATTTACCCGAACCAAGAGAGAGACAAAGAGAGAGAAAGTGAGAGATGGGGAGAGAGCACTGTCGTCCATGGCTGTGCCTGTAACCGCCAATCAAGGTAAACTCCGAAACTAATTTAGGTTGTGGTAGTTCCTTCTCCCTCACCGATCGTTCTTTCTCCCTCTTCCTCTAATCTTTCTCTCTCCCTCTTCCTTCCAAATAGATCTAAATTCTCTCTTTACCCTTCTGTCATCCCTTTCTCCCTTACCAATCTGCCTTCATTCACTAATTTTTGTTTTCTTTGATTTTTGTTGTTGTTGTGTTTGGTGTGGGTGGTGGTGTTTTGGTGGGTTTTGTATGGGTGGTGGTGTATTTTGTGTGGTGGTGGTGGTGGATCGATCTGTGGGTGGTGATGACAATAGAGCAGTGGTAGCAGTTTTTTCCCTCTTCCCGATCTGGATTTTGTGTGGGTGGCGGTGGGTTGTGCTTGTCCTTAGTGGTGGTGGCTGGCGGTTGGTTTGTGTTTCCATTTTCTGAAAATAGATTTTTTAGGCAAATTTTGGCAAATAGACTGATTTTTGGAAGTTTTTTGGTGAGGAGAATGCGTTTGAAACTATTTTGTTAGTTGGACTGTTTTTAAAAATCGAGTTTAAGAAACTCGAGTTCCAACCCATTTTTTCTCTCGCACGCGCTCTCTCATCGACTAAAAAAAAAAAAAAGTGGAACTCGAGTTTAAGAAACTCGAGTTCCATTTGTACAGAAAGTTCCACTTTTTTTTTTTGAAAACAGTCTAACTAACAAAATAGTTTCAAGCGCATTCTCCTCACCAAAAAACTTCCAAAAATCAGTCTATTTGCCAAATTTTGCCGATTTTTTACAACCAAGACCAAACACAAGAAATAATTTTCTAGTGTAATTTCCACAACACAGTCAAACAGCAAAAAAAATTTTCCTTTACGTAAAATATTTTCAATTGAAAATATTTTACACTCAAAAAACATTTTACATATTGCCAAACACAACCTAAAGTGGACCAAAATGGATCCAAGTAGATCGAGACCAAGGGGCCAAAATGGATTGATGTAGTCTAAATTTTTTTTTTTTTTTTAAATCCCCCATTAAAAAGTATACTACCACATCATATATTCATAAACTCAAGAAATTAACCGAGGACAAATATTGTTTTAAGTGGCCCAACAAATTGCTTCATAAACACCCCATCCCACCCCCCAAAACTAATCTCAATTCTCACACTAATAATATCAACATCAACAATATTATCAAAAGAGAAATTGTATATCCACAATATTTTTACAACCTTTTTACAACAAATTATAGGTGGCAGGTTATTACTGGTTGTTATTGTTGGGGCAAAAAAGTAATTTTAGTGTTAAGTTTAAATTTGAACCAGTAGCAACTAACCACCTATGATTTGTTGTGAAAATATTATAAAAATGTTGTAGACGTAGCACATCTCTTATCAAAATCTGGTCAAACCCAAAAATATCCGGACCAAAGAGCCTAGATTCTATTGATAACATAATTTTTTTAAAATTATTAACCATTATGCATTTAATAATAATTATAGTGTGACATTATTGAAAGAAATTAATGATTGTACTGAACATGTATTGTCAATTACTCAATTGTAATTTTACTCAAAAAAAAATTACTCAATTGTATTTGTGATGCTATTAAATAGTTGTTATCTTTTTTTCTTTTTCTTTTTTAAATTAATGGTTTAATGAGCCATTCTCTCCTTTAGGATTTTTTGTGCGAGTAATTCTTAGTAATTATGCATTTAATGATACCTACCACCGACCGGCAATATTATTAACAGAAATTAATGCCTATATATCATAATGACATTTTTTAATCATTTTTTAAATTATTAGTTCAATGGTTTTTTAGAAATTTTTTGTTTTTTATTTTTAAAAATATTAGTAAAAAAAATGTATTTTCGATAAAATTATTAAATAAGCATTGGAAGGGAAATGGTTAGAAAATTTAATAAGATACAAATAGTAATCATTTTGGTAAGTTATGAGTGTTCTTTAAGCCGTGGCAATTCCAAGAATTTCTTTAAGAATATCATTAAGAAACTTAAATTAAATAAAATTTAATAAAAAGATAACTTTTTTTTTTGGGAACAATAAAAAGATAACTTGAATAAATTGAGTTATCAACACACACACACAAAAACACAAAAATGCATCAATTTTTACAATTTTTTTTACGAGTTTTTATATTTTAAAATTGTTACATGATAGTTCATTATTAATTGTCAGTGTAGGTAGGTGTAGCCATTTTATTTTGTTAAACTTGTATAACAATTTTATTTTTTTGCAGTTGTCATTTTCTTTTTATAAAAATAGTTTACACTAAACGACAAATGCAACTTAGTGGGATATTGATCCACACAACCACACTCACCTATACATAAATAATACATCTTAACCAATCAAATATGTGTCATTAGATTTAAAAAAGAAATCCAAAGTAAAATTGTATAGTGGTAAAAACCTTATACGCTGTAATTCAACTAATTAGCACATTTTAGTATCGTCTAAGGTTCAAATCTCCTATTCCTAAGTATCAAATTATATACCATTATTTTTATCTTTTTCCTTTTCGAGTAGTGCTACAGGTTGTTTTATGTAGTACTTTTAGCATTTTTTTTTCATCTAAAATAGAAATCCTATTTTAGCATAATTTCTTTTAGATAGTACTTTAGCCTTTTTCTTTTTTCTTTTTATACTCACAACAACATAGGGAAGTGTGGTGTTGAGTTCCATTTCCCCCTCCCCTGTTGTTGTGAGTATAAAAAAAATAGTACTTTATCCTAGTTTAAGTATATATGTGTGAAGTTTCCTCATAGACAGTTAAACCACATCTCTTACTCCCCAACTCACAAAAACTTGTAACCATCCCACCGAATTCGTTTTATTTTTTTGAAGTGAATGGGATGGTGAATTGGTGATAAATAGAAGAGAAAGGAAATTAAAGAAGCAATCAACAAACGTAGCTCATTGGTATGGGCCAAATGTCATGGGCTTATTCCTGAGGTCGCAGGTTCTATTCCTAAAAGCCTCGGTCTCACTCTCACGGATTTGTGAATTGTGATTTGTGCAACTGTGATAGTGACGCTCTAAAATGTAAATTCTCCCCCATTAAAAAGGAGCCTTGCCTAGGGTTTGAAAACCCCTTCTCCCCTTCTTCTTCTTCTTCTGCAACAAATCACTATGAAAGCAAAGCCACCTTCAAAACCCAAAACCCATCTTCATCTTCATCAAGAAGAGCCCCAAAACCCATCAGAGTTCTCATTCGCCATAGCCAGAATAGCAGTCTCGCAGATCTGCCAGTCAGTGGGGTACAAGGCCACCCAGCTCTCCGCACTCAACGCTCTGACCGTGGTGGCCACCAAGTACCTCGAGGCCATAGCCAAGTCGGCCTCTTCCTTGGCCAACACCTCCAACCGCACGCAGTCGAACCTGCTGGACCTCACACTTGCCCTCCACCACCTCGTTACTATCCACACCTCCACTCTCTTCTCCATCTCTTCCTCCGGAGGAGGAATCATCAGAGACCTCGCTGACTTCGTCTCCTTCCATGACGAAATCCCATTTGCCAAGCCAATCCCACGCCCACAGATTACTTCCATTCCTTCTTGGGCTTCTTCTTCTTCTTCTTCTTCTTCTTCTTCTTCTTCCCATGTGCCCAAATGGCTGCCCAAGTTTCCTGATAGTGTTATTAGTTGCTCAGTGAATGAGAGGAAGTGTGGGGAGAGGTTGTGGGAGGATTCGGTTTTGGGTGGTGGAGGGATTGAAACTGAGTGTAGTACTAGTACTAGTAATGTGATTGAGCAGGAGAAGCTAAAGGGGGGAAAGCTTGAATTGGATTTGGAGAGAATAGAGAAAGTCAGGTTTAGAATTACTACAACTAGAGGAAGAGGAGGTGGAGGTGGAGGTTTAAGGAGGGTTTGTAGAGAAGAGAAAAGGGTGGGTTGGAATCATCATAATCATCATTACAATAACAAGAATATCACCAATAATAGTATTAATGATGATGATGTTCTTGATGATGATGATCAAAGTAATGGGATTTTTGATGATGAGGGTCTGAAGAAGAGTGGCTTCAAGAGAAAAAGAAGATAGTAGCTGTTTCATTCATGTTTGTTTATATAAATCAAAGTGTAAATGGTCCCAAATCTCGAACTTGTTCACTGATGATGCTCTACACCGGCTTGGGGACCAGTAGGATACGTTGCTTTGACAAGAGCTTGGCGCGCATATTATATAACTTTGTGATGGTCATAACTTATATATAGTCTTTGTTCACATGACATGGAACGCTAATATATATCTATTATAGCCTTGTTATCCCATCAAATTTTTGCTTCGAATGGGTGGAATGAGAAAAACTTGTCTATGGCCAGAATTTTTTTTGTTAAAGACTTGTTATTTTTTTATATATAGGGAAAAATTAAACTCAGAGAACAATGCAGTTTGTAGTTGAAGCCTCTCTCTCAGTGAGTTAATCAGCATGATATAAGTTTTGTTTATTGCTACTGTTATTCCAAGGCATTTACTCAACTGCTTGAAACACAAATGGCCTTCTCCTAGAACGGAATTCTTCCTCTGCAAGGTAATCCTCGCTTGAACAATTACCGCATAGCCTACTGCAACTGCACTAACTTATTAAGTACTTGTACACTAGAAAAGCCTGAATTTCAGGCTTCAACCAGAGAAAGCTATAAGCCAGTAACGCATCTTAGGGAATTATTGGCGCAAGACCTTTTAAGTTATTAGGTCACAAAACTGCAACAACTTTGTGACAGTTTGTGTAATATTAATTTGTCTACGCCCAAAACATACTGAGGATTGTAGTTTCTTCCACAGGTTTTAGAATTCAGCAATATTGGAACAATAAAAACTAAAAAGGCTAACCAAACCTGGCCATTAATGTTCTTTGCCCAAAATAATGCAATACCTGAAGATTTTTAAATGCAGGAAATTGCAAGCAACTAAAGGTTGTCACAACCTGGCTCTTGTTCAAGTTCATAAGCAGGCGCATATACCATTTTGCTCACTAAGGGTGCATTTGAATATCGCTTATTTTGCTGAAAACTGAAAATTTAAATAAAAAAAAATATTTCAATTACTGTTCATTTGCCTTGATGCACTGTTCATGTCTCATGAACAATGCACCAGGCGCCGGTAAAAAAAAAAAAAAAAGCCAGATGCAGACGCTGGGCTCCAAAACGCAAAACAAACGCACCCTAAGAAGAATTAAGAAAAGTATATCGCTCATGAGAATCAGTCATAAGTAAGCTTCAAGGCAATCAAGCAAACTATATTTATAGAAAAGCATTCTGTGACATAAAAAGAACTTGTAGGGTTCGTTCACACACAAAAATAAATTTACTTCGTGCCGAGTATCTGGAAGTTGCTAGATTGAACTACATACCAAGTCATGACATATACATATATAATATTTCTCTTGATATATAATTGCAAGTTTTGATAAACAAGACAGAAGCCTCTGGCAGAAAGCAGCTTATTTTTTTCCACAGTTGAACCCGTGGCAAATAGAGAGGACTATGATGAGGATCAACGCTATCAGAATTCCCAAAACAATCAACTTGATCTTCATATTCTGCAGCCACATTTTCCTCCGGATTTTTGTGCCAGAGGTCCGAAAGTCCTGTGCCTGTAAGTAAATCAATTTTCCCCATGAAATTGAGATGAGTGAACTCCATTTGTTTCCAAGGAAATAAAATCTCACAATAAAACTCTTCAACATTGTTAAATAACGAGTTTGTATACTTTTTATGTCATTATAATACTAAAATTATGGAATTCATAATATGAGATCATTGAGGCACAAATTTGATGCCCAACCAATATGAGAGGAGACTAATCTACTGGATCGTCTCCCCACTCTAGCATTTTTTTTTATAGGTAATATATATATATATATATAACCTGCATTTTTACATATCTATCAACATTGCAGATTTTCTTTTTATTGGTAAGTTAGATGGGTTTTGAATCCATGACCTCACCCCCATTGCATTCTTATGAGGGGAGAAAGTGTCATTTGAGCAAGAGCTCATTGGCCAATCAGCAGTCAGCATTACAGATTTTGCAAAACCCAACAGTATCCATAACCCACAGATTTGAACAAAACTCCAATAAGTCTGGAAAGAAACTGATTCATGAACGTCATAGCAATGAAAGAGCGAATCTTAATCAACAAGTTGAAGGTGTTTTAACTTCTACTCCACTTACACATCCAGATAATAAGGTAAGAGAATGTATTATCCAAATTTCTTTCAAGTTAAAATCTCAGAAGCAAATGTATGAGAGTAAGCACCACTGACCTGTTGATGAAGGTTCTCAGTCTTATCCACCAGAAGCTCTATCTTTTCACCTCTATCTAAAACCTACATCAAAAGCCAATATGTAAGCGTGCAATGATTAAGCCAATGGATGTTTTTGAACATTAATCAGAGGGCATCTTAAAGAGGCAAGGCCAGCAAGTTAATTGAATGACTAACTCTGAAACCTGACTCTTCAGTTTATATAATATTGAGTTCAGTATTACACAACTAACAAGGCATTTAGAACAAAAAGTATGATTGTTTAGCTTACATGCACTAACGAAACATATAAAATAGAAGTCTGTAATGTTTAAGCAGCAAACATTATGTGTATTCGTGTCAAAATTAAAGTAGATTTGTACGAGAATAAGGCAATAAGTATTCAATACCATTTCAACATCAGCATGCACAAGTGATAAAATAAACAAAAGACCTATACCCACCCTTTCCCATTTACCATTTGGAGATGAATGAGAGAGAGTTTGTGCATGTTACCATAATGGTAAGGCCAATTAAGTATAGCACACATCTACTCTGTTTAGTGTTCCTCACAGCTATATGTAAGAAATCAGGTCAACAAAAATGGATAAGATAAAATATAACTCAAGATAGGTGATGGTGGAAGGCAACAGAGGAAGTGGCACTGAGCCAAGTGTAGGTATTGGGGTGGAGAGAGACAGAGAGAGAATTTAAGTATTCTTTTGGAAGTAGATGTCAGCAAAATATTCACAAGTACTCTATTGTATTTAAAATGTAGAGCGTATGTACAAGTCATACATCCCCAAAATGAAAGACTGCTCTATTGTATTTAAACATTTAAAAAAAAAAAGTCCTTAAGATATTCGAAATGGGATCTTCAGCCCTGTTAAATAATAATTTTCATAACTTTATTGGACCCTTCTTGCTAACCAATAGAGTAGACATGCATGAGTACTATAAAGCGTACTTCTACACTTTTGTGCTATATTTTTGATACTTACATGTACCAACATCTTGGACAGTATAGAATGCATAGTACAAAAGTTAACAAAATATTTGGTAGACATAAGGGGAGTTGAATGTAAACTGATTAGGCAGGAGTTATGGAGCGTTCTCTCCATGCATTCTGCTCATTTGTTAAAAAAAGTCGATGTGTTTTAGCGTGTTATCCCTCCCATACATTTCTTATTAAGTGTTTATGCCAATCACATGGTGCCAGTAGTCATGCGAAGTGTTTATATCTGGCATAAACTCTTCATGACTACTGATGCAATATATCCAGCATAAACACATATCAGTGGTCTAAAGGCCTAGACGCTTTTTGTAGCACATATACAAGTCACTAACTCTACAAAGCATGTATAACTAACCCATTCTCTAATTTCAAGCAAACAAAATAAAAAAGATTTCTTTTTGGTCTTCTACCAAGAGAAATCACTTTCTTTCACTTCTTCGCACCTACCCTCTTTGCACCACACACACCTACCCTTGTAGTGATTTTCGCTGTGACATTTTTCGTCATCTCTCATTCTGCTCGACACCTCCACCACATAACCCACTGGATTCCAACATCGTCACCTGATCCAACTAGATTCCATCTCAAGTTCACTCAATCCAGCCACTCAACTCCCTTCAACATACACAAATGTGCTAACACACACATGCACCCACGCTAGATGGGATTCTAGCCTTGTGCACCTAGATGTGGTTGACACCATGGTTTTAAAAACCGAACCGAGAGCCGAACCGTTTTTTTCAAAATTCCCGGTTCAACCTGGTTTTTGACCGGTTTTAGGGGTTTTTACCGGACTGAACTGGCTCCCGATTCTCGGTTGAACCGGTCAGACAGGACGGTCCGGTCCGGTTTTTGAAACAATGGTTGACACACTAAGATATGCCTCCTCCATGTCAAAACATGCATAGAAAATCAGCCTCCACACAGCTTTGTGCACATGATCTCTGCTATTTGAGTATTTGTATGTATATAGTCGTAATCACTCAACAACTAGTGGAGCCATAAACCATAAATAGGCACAATTAATTAAATGTCTGTATATTTCAAAGAACACAAAAGAAGAATAAGAAGGAGAAATAATAAGGACATGGGCTGATGTGGCCATCTTAAGACATCGGTGGTCCTAATTTGAAAAGAGCAAACGGGAAAATGAAGATAGAAATAAAAATAACCAGATAGGTACAAATGTAATAATGATAAGACTAAGAATAATAATAAAAACAACAACCACTAGATGCTTAAGGCTATGGTAGTGCATATGTAATATATCAATTCTATCATACTCTATTTTTAATTTGGGTGTATAAAAACTTATTTAATGTCATTGTAAGTGTAGGTTCCTTTCAATCGATTTTCATATTATAATTATTTTGCTTTTGTAATTTATAAACGTGGACATGTAAAATTCTATGGAGAATATATGTGCAATTCATGAGACTTGATGCAGCCAAATAATACATCTACCTTTTCAATATTTTCCATCATAACACCTTTAACTTCCGATACTTGAGCTTTGACCTTTGCAAGCTTGCTAATCTCTTCAGGGTGATCAACACAGTACTGCATGTGTCCCCTCAATTTTAGTCTGCAATGAATTATATTACATTAGCTACCATAAGAAGACAAAATCTTCCAGAATGTATTCTTGGAATCTCAATCAGAATAAAATACCCAAACTCTTTGTTAAGGCTGTTGGCTGGAGCTGTATCAGCCTTTCCAGCACGGTATCTTGACACGAAATCATCTTTGACGCGCTCCAGAAAAGCCATGGGCACTTGTCGCCCAACTGACTCATCTGCAACAACACAATATGCTGCACCATCGAGGAACTCAGTCAAATGTAACCAGCAGAATAAGAAGATGATGAACACAAAATAAAAGGCACAAAAACCTTGACACTGGAATCTTTAAGAGTCTTGTTGAAACAAAACCAACATCAATTTTTTTTTCTTGCCAAATAAGTAAAATGACCAAAACATGCTTTTTGATGCAACAGAAGTGTACTGTCCGTCCAATAACACAAATTTCCTAAAAATTGTAATGTTCAAATTCAATACAACAAAAATCATAATAACCCATTTTGATTCAAGGTAAATGCATCAAAAAGGGACAGATTTTAGCGGATGGTGCTGCTAAAGTTGGGTTGGCTAAGGATCCTCAATAGACAAGTCAAGAATTAGGATTAACAACATGTATTCTTTTGCATCATCCTATTCTATCCAAAAGTCAAACCTCTTTGTAAATCCTTAATTGACATTTCTGTTTTCACAACTCGTAATTAATGCTATTTTTTGCTAACTCTAACTTGAATAATAAACTCACTCCATGTCTGAATTCGATAAGAAGGTCAAAATCTGAAACTAACATAAAGAGGGATTCTATGAACAACAAAGCAAAATAAGCAAAATAAAATAAAATAAAAACCCTAACTTTGACTAATTTAGTCAAAATTTCCTCTTCAATTGTTGTTGGTCAGAACATTAACCTTCAATCTAATCTTAAAGAAACCGAAAATATTCAAAATAAAATTCAGATCGCAAATCAAAATACAATGAACCAGTCACAAAGACACGAAGCAATTTAGCAAACAAAATATAAATTTTCATAGGGTTTTCTCGGGATCCAAACGGTAAATTGGCGGAAACAAAAAAAAAAAGAGAAGGAGGAATCGAGATCGGAGGCGGAGAAAGAGAGAAAAAAAAAGGACATACTGAAGCCGTTATCGACGAGGTAATTGAAGGTGTGAGCATCGCAGTTGTAGGTGAACTTGTTGTTGGTGGAAGGAAGCTTCTGGAGGCATTGGAAGGCGATGGAGTTGAAATTGCCGCTGAATTCGGTGTACTCGGAGAGGATCACAGTTCCGCGAGACACGAATGCGTAGATCAAAGGCTTCTGGCTCATCTCTCTTCCTTTTCTCTGAGACTCTCAGCAGCAGCTGAAAATTTCGATCAGAGATTTAGGGTTTTCTGAAAATTTACGGTCAGAGAGAGAGAAAGAGATTTGAAATTGAATTCGGGGACTTTTTCTTTCTCTCTCTCTCTCTCTCTCTATGCTTTATTGTGTTGCTTATAGCTTTTTTTAATGTGAAGAGAGAGAGAGAGAGAGTTGTGTGTGTGTGAAAAAAGTAAAAGTGGGGGTTTAATGAGGTTTAAAAGTAGAGAGAGAAAGCAAAAGCAGATAGAGTTGAGAAGAAGAAAACTGCGGCTTTATTCCCTTTAATTTAATTTAATTGGATTTTTATTTTTTTATTTATTTTTTTAAATTTGAGGTGGGTCATGGTTCATGTTTATGTTGATAAAGTTATTTCCTTATTTTCTTAAATTGAGTTTAAACTAATGAGTTATCTTGTTTGTATTATTTTATCTATATTACCGCTTATTTAGATGTCGCTTATTTTGTTAAAACTGAAAACTTATTATTAGAAGTACTATAGATAAAAGTAAAAGTTAGTTGAAATAGTACAGTAGGTTTCATGAATAGTATCAAAAAGTGCAGTGAGGTCCATGAATAGGAGCAAAAATAAGCTGAATAGTAAAATAATTTTAATTTTTCATTCTTATCTAAACACATCCTACGTATAAGAAGATTCTTTTTTCTAGAACCCTTAAACCTTAGACTTAATAAGAAAAAAAATTTAAGGATAACCAGATAAAAATATATCTCTAACTACACTTAAAATACCTACAAAATAGGACACTTTCTTATTAATCCATATTTTCAAAACAAACTTATCCAAAAAAATTTTAAAATTTTAATAATGACACTAGACTAGAAATGTGCAAAGCACGTGTGATGAGGCTAGTGAAAAAAATAAGCAACTAAAAATGCTAACTAAACAAAAAAAAAAAAAGATTTCTTTCATCAGCCTTTTTTTTTCTTTTGTTTTATTATTTATTTATTTTTTTAGTAAATTACAATTTTTTTTCAATAATTTGGTCATGTCATAGTTTAGTCTATGAAATTAATCTTTGACAATTTGGCTTGGTTTTGATGGATTGTGATGCTTCTAGTTAATTTCCAAGCCAAATTGTAAAAAATTGATGAACTTGAATGTTGCTAGCATTTTTTTATTTATTTTTGGGTTGAATTTCCTAGGTTTTTTTTTAATATGAAGTACTAAATTTTGGATGATTTGCTGGTTGCTGCTAATTAGGTTGTTTTTTTCCGCCTCTTGGGTTGACTTGCTATGAGATTGGCATGGTGATTTCTTTAAATTTTTGTGCAATATTTGTCTGTTTGTGTTTTCTGTTAAATTAGTTGGAGTTGACCACCTATCTTGAATGAGAAGAAATACAATGAAGAAGAAGAAAAAGGGAGATAATTTTTTTTTTTTTTTGGGGGGGGGGGTAATTTTTCTACAAAATAGGAAATATGTTCACTTTGTTTTTTTAAGAAAAAGGAAATATGTTCACTTGGATGGAATTTTAATAGTTTCAATTCGATCCAAACTTTAGGGGAAACATCTAGCAAACAAAACTTTATAGACTAAATTATGATATGACCAAATTATCATAGGGTAAATTATAATTTACCATTTATTTTATGTGTAAGATAGGGAAATTCTCTCAATCTCTTACTTCATTTATTTGTCTGATCAATTTCTTAATCTGTACTACTATAAAGAAAGAAGGTGCGATGGTTCTATCTTTTTAATTTATTAATAAAATCCTTATTATACACCTAGAAATAAAAGGATGGACTATAATTTCTCCTCACCACAATTGCAACTTACAACGTCCCTTCATAAACTTTCCAATTTGAGTAATGTTCCTTCTTAATTATTCATTAGTGTTAATAAGCATTTTGCCTATACCATTAATAGTTTTACCAATTTTAATTACAAGTTCAAATTGTGATATTTTTCAAATATTTTAACTTTATCAATAGTTAAGTGGTTTTTACTTTTTAAGGCATTATGATAAGATCTTAAGTTTGAAACTTCTTACCAATATTTTTGTGAGTTGTGACCACCCCGAGGGGATTCCTCCCTATAATTAATGACTTGAACTCTTTTTTTTTTTTTTTTTTTTTTTTCATTTTATAATCAATTTTTCCACATAACAAATTAAGTGTTGACTCATCTTATACATTAAAAAAAAAAAAATTAGGAGAACATCACACATCTTGAATGAATATTTCATGACAGTTTGATAAATGCGTATTGAAGAATCATACACCTTAAATCGATTTAAGTTTGGAAGAGAAAGGTGACATGTTAATATCATGCAAGTGCCATGCACATTTGAAAGGTGTCTTGCAGACAATACATCATTTAGGTGTAACCGACATGGCAAGTTTGGAAGAAAGGTACGTTTTCAAGGACACTATTTCACCTTAAAAGAATAAGGTGCTTGTTGTGAAATTCGATAGTACATAAAAAAATTGTGCCATTCATTTAATCCCAAAGCATCAAAACCAATTTCCAAGTATGACATTTTATGAAAAATTCAATAAAAAAAGGGGGAAATCCACCATGTTTAATAATTTTGATATAATGAATAATGTTTTGATCTTGAAAATATTAAATATAATATAATTTATTTAAGGAAAATATAATATAATTACAATAACAATAATGAAACTTTACACTCTATTTGTTTCGCTGTAAAATACTTTAAGGAAAACATTTTCAATATTTTACTGTGGTTGTTTTATTGTAAAATTTGAGTAAACTTGAAAATGTTGCTAGTTATCAATAAATCCTTTTGAAAATTTTGTAAATTGTTTTTGAAAAATTGTAAAACATATTACAAAAAAAAAAAAAAAAAACACACACATGGTAACTCTACCCCCTCCCATTTGGTGGTTGGGCCGCCGTTCTGATGTAGGATTGCTGATTTGATAGCTAGGAGACACTGATTTTGTTAGCTTGTGGTTGTAAATTTTTATCTCACATGCATCAAACACTTGGGAATATTTTAACTAAAAATATTTTCAGATGTAAAAAATGTTTTTAATTTTTTTGGAGTCATTTATGGATACTCAACTGACTACCTTGGGTTAGTCACATGCATTTTTTTTCCCACTATTTTATTTTAGTCAAATTCATACTTCATTAATTGATGTCTATTTTAATTACTTCTATTAAAATTATTATGACATTTCTTTTTTTTTTTAAATAAAATTTCTCTCAACTTAATTTAATTTTTTATTTTTTAATAAATTTAATTGTTACAATTGGAGAGAGGAGACTTAAACTATGAACGTGAAACACTAGAAAATGCCAATTATACAACAAATTTGTTGACAATTTGATTAAACTTATTTTTGTATCCTTGATTTCATTTGGTACAATTTATAGATTCACCTTCACTAAAACAAGACTGCTTGAAATAATTATATATTTGAATATAAAAAGATTGTTTGAAATAATTATCTAGCTATCTATGTCTATACTATATATAAGAGGATTCCCTTCTTTGAACTAGACTTTTTTTGTAGTTTAAAAATATCCTCATTAATGAAGGATAATTTCTCTTAGAAATAGAATCATAAATGTTAAATAACAAATTTCATTTTGAATTTAAATAGAGAACTCCTAAAATTTAGCATTTTTTATTTCTTTTTCATCCGAATAAAAGTAAAACACCCCCAATTTATTAAAAAAAAAAAAAATTAAGAGAACTCCTAAAATTTAGCATTCTTTCCCCTCACGTTCATCTTATTTTTCCTACACAAACTTTTCCCTATATCACTACACCACTTTCAAAGACACGTTCAAAAAAGAAAATATTATTACCACTTATCTCTAAAAGTTTATCATTTTTATTTGTTTGAAAAAAAAATCTAAATTATAATAGATATAAATTATTAATCTTTATCCAAAAAAATAGAAGAACCTCTGAACACACGCAACATGCATGCTCAAATGCTAGTGATATATAAGAAGGTAGTGTTTGAAATAATTATATATAACTAGCCTCATCACACGCGCAAAGATGAGGCTTCTTTTTTTGGTCTAGTGTCATAATTTAAAAAAAAAAAAAAATTGGATAAGCAGGGGTGCCAGGAATTTTTGTTTAGGGGCAGCACTAATATATTTATCAAGACAACCCCCCCACACACACACATATATATACATGCTTTTTTTTATTATATACACACACATATACACATTTTTTTTATTTGATAAGTTATATATATATATATACACACACACACACCCCGAAAAAAAAAGAGTTTAGTATTTTCAATCAAAATTATGTTTGATGGCGATTTTTCATAAAATTAATAAAATTCATTTTTACCATTTTCATAGTTGTACGGCCCCCGCACCGGGGCCCATTTGGGCCTTGGACCCTGGCCTGGGCGTATGGCCCATAAGGCCAACCTCTCTCTACCTAGCGGCCCATTCCAGAGCCACACGTGTTGCGGGCACGAACTTTTTTCCCGAGCAGTGATGAAGAGGCGGCGTTCGGAACACACTGTCCTTTACGTACCCGGCAGCACCTTAGGAGGCACCACTGCCGAGAACAGTCGCGGAGGTGGGAACCAAGTTCCAAAGCCATCTTCACCGCTTCCCACTCCCACCTAACCACCCACCTATGATCAATAATACTGGACCGCTTGTTACACTAACTGGGAAGTCATCATGACCTCTCCACTGATTTTTGACTATAAATACGAGAACTTTAGGGAAGATTGGGGTTGGAAAATTTACTGTAAAAGAGGGAAAAGAGATAGGGAGCAGGGCGAGAACAAGGTGATTCGGACCCTTGAGAAGAGAAAAGGGGTCTCATTGAGTTTCAGTGTAAAGAACGACCCATTGTAGGAAATTCAAACCCATCATACAAGTAAATTGTGAGTCCAAGAGAGGCCCAGCCCAACAGGCCTCACCTTCGGGCGCGCACAATTGGTGCCGTCTGTGGGAAACTCCTACTAAGCAGTGGTTCCGCCGAGACTCGTGTGCAGGAAGATGTCTGGAGGTAACGCCGAGAGTGGCTCGGCAAGGTCTTCCCGGGGCTCCACCTGGCGGGAACAGAGGCAGAAGAGACGAGAGGATCTGGCTTACGAGCAACTGGAAGAGCGGTCTGGCCTTGGAGAAGGGTCGTATCAAACGGGGAGAACAATATCCCATGCTTCCCGGCACAGGCAACTTGACGAGAGGGACGAGGAGCTTGAACGGCTGCGCAGGTTAGTACAAGACCTGGAGTTGGAAGCAAGAAACGAGCGCCGTAGAATGGATCAAGGCAACCAAGGGAGAAGGCCCGACGCCGGGGAAGAACGACACGGAGTGGGGTCGAATCAATCAGGATCCCACCACCACCGGGAGCGTTCACACTCGAGGGAGTCCTGTCGGCGCCGAGATCATTCACACTCGAGGGAGTCCCGTCGGCGCCTAGACCGTTCACATTCAAGGGAATCTCGCCGACGACGAAATCGCTTTCGTTCGCGGGAGTATGAAAATCGAGGGTCGGGGTCCCTAGAGGAAAGACGGCCAAAGAATGCGGCCATGGATGCGATGAGCCGTGCACTGCGCAGGGCAGCTCGGTCCCCGTTCTCGGCCGACATTGAACGAGCGCCAATGCCGGACAGATTTACGCGCCCACCTTTCAATTCATATGGTGGGAAAACGGACCCGGTGGAGCACGTCAGCCACTATATCCAAATGATGTCTCTACACACCCGCAATGACGCTCTGATGTGCAAAGTTTTTCCCTCCAGCCTCGGTCCCACAGCTTTAAGGTGGTCAACGGGTTGTACAAGGGCTCCATCCACAGTTTCGCCGAACTGATACAGGAGTTCGGGACACGATTCGTAACATGCAGCCGGGAGCAGCAACCGGTGGATGCGCTGCTGTCTATGAAGATGAGGGCAGGGGAAACCCTTCGTGATTATGCTAGCCGATACTGGGAGCTCTACAACGAGATCGGCGGAGGGAACGAGAAGATTGCCGCAAGCACTTTTAGAATGGGATTGCCCGAGGATTCAGGGCTGAGGGAATCGTTAACTAAGAAACCTCCCGAGGATATGCGGTAGTTAATGAGGCGCATTGAAGAATACAAGCGGCTGGAAGATGACAGAATACAGAGCAAAGGCAAGGCGTAGATGACGGATCGTCCTCGGCAGAGCAGTTTTCAACCGAGGGCACAAATGAATTTGAGGGTTCAAGAACCAGAAGCACGAGTAGGGGAGGTGAACGTGACGTTCAAGGAGCCCGTGCATAAAATTGTGGACAAGATCAAACATGAACCGTATTTCAGGCGGCCAAATCGGATGGCCGGCGACCCCTCTAGGAGGAATCAGAGCCTGTACTGCACCTACCATAAAGACAGGGGACATACGACCGAGCAGTGCCGAGTATTGAGGGATCATCTCGGGCAACTGGCCAAGGCTGGGCACCTGAAGGAGTTCGTGTCGGATGCCGGGAATCGAGGAGTAGGGCAGGGCGCCCCACCGAGAGGGAATCCCCTTCCGCCCCCTCTTGGGGTAATTGATGTTATTCACGTCGCCCCGAAGGGCCTTTCAACGGCAAGGGGGAAGGAGGTGTTGACAGTAATATCGGTGGAGGGAAGTACGGGCGTGCCGCCTCCCGCGAAGAAGATTAGACCTACCCGAGAGCTGATCGCTTTCGACGATAGTGATTTGGAAGGAACCATTCAGCCGCACGAACGACGCATTGATAGTCACGGCAAGGATAGACGGCTTCGTTGTGAAGAGAATAATGATAGACCAAGGAAGCGGGGCAGAGGTTATGTACCCAGACCTCTTCAGGGGGCTCGGGTTGAGGAATGAGGATCTTTCGAAGTACAGCACTCCCCTGGTTGGGTTCGACGAGAAAGTGGTGGTTCCCGAGTGGCAAATCTCTCTGCCCGTGAACATGGGGGGCAAGGAGGTAATGGTAAGTTTCATCATAGTTGCCTCAAACTCCCATACACGGCAATACTAGGAAGACCATGGATCCATGCAATGGGGGCTGTCCCGTCCACTCTGCACATGAAGGTCAAGTTTCATACCGATTATGGTATCGCGGTGATACAAGGAAGTCAGCGGGCGGCCAGGCAATGTTTGATCGCCATGGTCGATTGGAAGAAGGAGCAGACCGACCAGAAGGATCAGGCCGACCCCAAATGTTCGTCGTCGGGGACTCCTTTATAGCAATTACAGAGCCCGCAAGAGGAGAAGGGGGCCGCGCGCACCGAGAGTATGCTCAAGGTAAAGGTATTGCCGGATACAGACAAGTACTTCCAAATAGGGGAGAGCATAGAGGACCGGGAAAAAGTAGAAATGTTGCTACTCCTTGTGCAGAATGTAGATATGTTTGCATGGAGTCCATATGAGGTGCCTGGAGTAGATCCCGAGTTCATCGTCCACAGACTCGGAGTCGACCCCTCATTCGCTCCTAAAAAGCAGAGGCCGAGGAGATCGGCCTGGGAGCATTCCGAGGCAGTGAAAGCGGAAGTTCGAAGATTGAAGGATGCCGGGGTGATTAGGGAAATCTTCTTCCCGGATTGGCTGGCAAACACCGTAGTGGTGAAGAAGAAGAACGACACATGGAAGGTTTGCGTGGATTTCACAGATCTGAACCGAGCCTGCCCGAAGGATCCTTTTCCCGTGCCGAAGATTGATCAGTTGGTTGACGCCACGTATGGGCACTCGAGGATGAGCTTTCTGGATGTTTTCCAAGGGTATCACCAAATCACCCTGGCGCCCGAGGATCAGGAGAAAACGGCGTTCATCTCCCCGGAGGCCAATTATCACTACACGAGGATGCCCTTCGGGCTAAAGAACGCCGGGGCCACATATCAACGTATGATGACGAGGATGTTCCGAGACAAGATAGGGCGTACAATCGAAGTATACATCGATGACATGGTGGTGAAGAGCAAGCAGGAGGCGCTGCACATGGGGGACCTTGGGGCGGTTTTCGAGGTTCTCCGACAGCACAAGCTACGCCTTAATGCGGAGAAGTGCGCGTTTGGCGTGGGGGCCGGAAAGTTCCTGGGATACCTGATCACTATGCGGGGAATTGAGGTCAACCCCGACCAAATTGAAGCGGTAAAAAGACTGAAGCCACCGAGCAACCCAAAGGAAGTGCAAGTATTAACCGGGATGCTAGCCGCCCTTAATCGGTTCATCTCAAAGTTCGCGGATTGCTGCCGACCATTCTACCAACTGCTGAAGAAATGGACTGGATTTCGGTGGAGTGAGGAATGCGACGAAGTCTTTGCGGATCTGAAGAATTATTTGGCACGGGCACCCATGCTTACGGCACCAGAACTAGGTGAGGAGCTATTCATGTATCTGTGATAAGGATTGTAATTAGAGGATTGTAGTGATAGTTAGTTAGTTGCTGTGTTAGTTAATAAGTGATGTCATGGGTGAGTGTGCTGATGTCATGGAAGTTAGTTAGTAGCTGGTAGTTAGTTAAGAAGAGGGAATTGTATAAAAAGGGGGAAAAGAAGGGGTTGTAGGTAGTTTTGGAATGTATAACAAGAATCATATTCTCATCTCTATCTTCTCTCTAATCTGCTCATCTATCTCGACTATCTCTCTATTTCCATTCTCTAATCTTCTATTCCTTTTCTCTGTTAATGGTTCAGTCCACTTTCTTCATTAGTTACTAAGGTCCTATCAATCTGGCAGTATTTGAGCACGCCGTGAGCGCAGTGCTACTGAGAGACAAAGGAATCCAACAACCCATATACTACATCAGCAAAACTCTAGTTGACGCCGAGACGAGATACTTACCCTTGGAGAAGCTTCTGTTAGCCCTAATACACGCCACCAGGAAGTTGCCGCACTACTTTCAGGCTCATACAGTATATGTCCTGACCGAGTATCCCTTGCAGTCACTGTTGGAGAGGTCAGATTTCACGGGCCGAATAGCAAAATGGGGAACTCGACTTGGATCTTTCAACATCCGATACAGACCCCGAAGCTCGGTGAAGGGCCAGGTCCTTGCAGATTTCATCGCAGAGTTTTCGCCTAAAGGGGAGGGGGAGATGGTTTGCCGTCTTGAGGTTTGCCCGTGGAAGGTATTCGTGGACGGCGCGACGAACTCCACGGGGGCCGGTGCCGGGGTAGTTATAATCACCCCAGAAGGAATACGGCTGGAGCACTCGTTTAGGTTAGGTTTCAAAGCATCCAACAACGAGGTAGAATACGAGGCTTTTCTGGCCGGACTGAGGACAGCTTCAAGCTTAGGGGCTCGAGAAGTTGAGGTGTATTCAGATTCGCGTCTGGTGGTTAATCAGGTGCAAGACAGTTTTGAAGCCCGAGATCTCCGGATGAAAGCGTACCTAGAACAGGCGAAGCATGTTATGGCCGGGTTCGGCACGGTGAAGGTTTTCCAGGTGGCCCGAACGCAGAATAGACACGCGGACTCCCTCGCCACGCTGGCATCGTCAGTAGCCGAAGAGATACTGCGACTAATCAGAGTCGAGCTTATTTCAGAGCCGAGCATCAGGGTACTGAGTGATTCGGGAACTGCAGGGATCGACATCGTAGCCGTCACAACCCCTACACCATGCTGGATCGACCCCATCATCAATTTTCTGGCAGAGGACTGACTACTGAGCGACGAAAATGAGGGCAGCAGAATCCGGAGAATGGCTCCTCGGTATTGGTTGTCGGAAGACCGGAAGTTGTATCGAAGGTCCTTCGGAGGGCCATACCTTTTGTGCTTGCGCCCAGAGAAGGTGGGAGAGCTCTTGGCCGAGCTTCACGGTGGAGTGTGCGGCGGTCATGTGGGGGGATGTTCATTGGCACATCGGGCAATGACTCAAGGGTTCTGGTGGCCTCAAATGCAGAAGGACGCGGCCGAGTACGTGCTGAAGTGCGAACAGTGCCAGAAACATGCCCCTCTAATCCATCAGCCCGCGGGCCATCTGAACCCGATCAGTAGTCCCTGGCCTTTTGCACAGTGGGGGCTGGACATCATCGGTCCACTCCCTCGGGCGACGGGTGGTCGAAAGTTCGTCCTGGTAGCCGTAGACTATTTTACCAAATGGACGGAGGCGGAAGCTCTGGCCAACATACGAGATGTGGACGTGAAGAAATTCGTGTGGAAGAATATAATCACAAGGTTTGGGGTGCCAAACTCACTTATATCGGACAATGGGCTACAATTCGACAGCCGGGCATTCCGAGAATTCTGTGGTGGTCTCGGTATCAAAAACAGGTACTCAACTCCAGCATATCCCCAGAGCAATGGTCAAGCCGAGGTCGTAAATAAAGTGATTATGAATGGGCTGAAGAAAAGGCTGCAGGGTGCGAAAGGAAACTGGGCCGAGGAGCTGCCCAATGTCTTGTGGGCATACTGCACGACTCCCAGAAGGTCCACCGGGGAGACCCCGTTCTCTCTCTCGTACGGAGCGGAGGCCGTGATACCTACCGAGGTGAGTCTGTGCAGTGCACGGGTAGCGGGATTCGATCCCGCCCAAAACGATGAGATGATGGTAGGATGCTTGGACAGGGTGGAAGAATGGCATGAGAGGGTGACTATACGGCTTGCGGAATATCAGCAGAAGCTCGCCCGAAGATACAACCAAGACGTAAGAGCAAGAGGGTTTGCGTCGGAGATTTGGTTCTCAAAAAAGCCGTGGGCAACATGCGGGATATTAGTGCCGGGAAATTGGCGCAGACGTGGGAGGGGCCCTACAGGGTCACTGCAATGGCCGGCACCGGCGCTTACTACTTGGAAGACCTAAACGAGAGACAGTTGCCCCGACCGTGGAATGTCCATAATCTGAAGAAGTACTACCACTAATAGGAAATACGCCGAGCATACAGTTAATTGCACTTTCTTGTATATGTTTTAATGATGATATCAATGATGTTTGCTCATGCAGGATCGCACCTTTGTACCTTGACCGTCGGTTCGTTCCCGATAACCGAGCATGTGGAAATCCTAAACGTTTCAGTCTAAGGACAGAAGCCTGACCCTCGGTTCGATCTATCACCGAGCAGGTGGAAACCTTAACAGTTTATTCTAAGGACAGAAGCCTGACCCTCGGTTCGATCCTATCACCGAGCAGGCGGAAACCTTAACATATTAGCCTAAAGGACAGAAGCCTGACTCTCGGTTCGATCCTATCACCGAGCAGGTGGAAACCTTAACAGTTTATTCTAAGGACAGAAGCCTGACCCTCGGTTCGATCCTATCACCGAGCAGGTGGAAACCTTAACATATTATTCAAAGGATAGAAGCCTGACCCTCGGTTCGATCCTATCACCGAGCAGGCGGAAACCTTAACATATTAGCCTAAAGGACAGAAGCCTGACCCTCGGTTCGATCCTATCACCGAGCAGGCGGAAACCTTAACATATTAGCCTAAAGGACAAAAGCCTGACCCTCGGTTCGATCCTATCACCGAGCAGGTGGAAACCTTAACAGTTTAGCCTAAAGGACAGAAGCCTGACCCTCGGTTCGATCTATCACCGAGCAGGCGAAAACCTTAACATATTAGCCTAAAGGACAGAAGCCTGACCCTCAGTTCGATCTATCACCGAGCAGGTGGAAACCTTAACATATTATTCTAAGGACAGAATCCTGACCCTCGGTTCGATCCATCACCGAGCAGGTGGAAACCTTATCATCTTATCTTAAGGATAGAAACCTGAAACTCGGTTCGATTTCGCTCACCGAGCAGGTGAAGAACTAAATTATCCAAAAGCAGGAACCTGCCTCTCGGTGCTTAATCCATTTTCGAGCACGCGTAAATCCTAAAAGTCGTCTAAAGGACACAAAGCGGTTTCCGAATTGATACTCGTCGCCTAGTCGTCTAAGGTTGATTCCTCGGTCGAAGCAAAATCACATTATAATTAAAGCAGTCGTAACAAGGCACATAAAATTTAGACTGATGTTTAGTTGCCAAAACCCGGCAACTCAAAATATAGAAAGTACAACATAAATAAATTGTTCCGTCACCACAGCCTGGTGACATAGGCAATTCAGTTCATCTAATTTCTCAAAAAGAAGGAAAAACAAAGCAGGATCGGCATTCAACTTTAGATATCCGCGGCATGAGCGGATGATGCATCTTCTTGAGGCCACTGGTCGGCGAAAGAAGTTGGCAACTGGACGTCCTCTCCGGTTTGATCCCCAACATGGGGGTGGCTAGTCTCCTTCATATCGGTCGGCACCGCATGAGAATCGATAGCATTCACCAGTTCCCTCATGCTGGAGGTCTCTTCTTCGTCGATGACAAAGGGTGCAGGCCGCTCGGTGTGTGGGGGACTCGGGAAAGGGATTTTGCCACGATCTCTCAATGGAGAATCTTCGGGAATCCCACAGGCTTGAAGTGCGGCAAACCAACCCTCCTCGTATCCGAGCTTGTGGGCCTGGCGAATGACCAGCTCCACCGAATTCTCGGCATCTGCGAACCCCTCGTCATACCACTTGTTTTCACAAGCCTCCAACGCCGCCTTCGAGTCGGCCAATTGTTCTTCCAACATAGTATTTAAGCTCTGGGCCTCCGCCAGTTTAAGCTCGGTGCCTTCCAGTTGCATTTCCAGCTCCTCAGACTTCCCTTCGGCAATAGCCTGGGCCTTCGCGGCTGAAGCAATTTTGTTCTCTGCCTCCTCGGCAACTTTCAATTTCTCCCTCGTCGTGGCCTCAGCGACTTCCTTCAAAGCCTTCTCCCGCTCAACGTCCTCAGCTAGGTCCCTCATCCTCCCGTCCACAATGTACGACATTTGCGCAGCCTGACCACACAATACTGGCATTTGTAAGGAAAAATGGAAAGTACACGTATATGAACAAGTGGGAAACCGAGGATGGTAAAGAAAAATGGAACAGTTACTGCTATGGTGTGCCACTGCAATCGCCTCCCCAAAGACTCATCTGTCCCTTCTGTAAAAGCGTGCAAGTCCTCGGGCAGGAGAATGCCGCGCGCCAGACTCTGCGCTACACGGCCCCCATAACCCTTTTCCCATACTCGTGCACTGGCCGTCGATGGAAGAGGCTTGCCATCGAGTTGGAAGGAGGGTCGCCATTCCGCTGGAGCCCAGGAAGTAGACGCCAGGTCTACCCCGGTTTGTGCTACCGGCTCCTGGCTCCCGGATAACAATACCCGCCGATGGCCGGGGGGGCACATTACCCGAGCTCATCTGAGTCTGATCGGTTGTGTGCGGCCTTTTTCGAACTCGGGTTGCGGGGACAGCGGGAGGCAAAGCATCTTGGCCAGGGGTTCATTACTGCTGCGCGGCAGGCTGGGCATTCGGGACAAAGCGGTCGAGCGTCATTTTCCTCCTGGCCACCATGGCGTTGCCTTGATCGATTTCTGTTTCAGAAGAGCTGGCTGGTTCTGCGGCTGCACCTTCTGCTTCCTGAACAGGAGCCTTGAACTCTATAGGGTTCTCGGGCTGTGCAAGAGCTTCTGACTGAAGTTGCTCGTGTGCGCGCTTTCAGCGCTCACGCGACACGCGCTCGGCTGACTCGTCGCGCACGGGCTGTCGCTCGTCCGAACAAATGAACCGTGGGCCAAGATCACGTGCCTCACCTACAGTTAGCTTTGGTGGGAAAAAGTTCGCGTGCCGGACGTCTATATATGAGAGGAGAGGGCTGTCGACTAGCAAGGCTTGGCTGAATCCCTGCCAGGTTGAATAAACGGGGTCTACATGGAGGATAAGATGGGACGCTCGGAGTTGTCTGTTCGAGTGAACGAAAATTTCCGACCTGAGCACAAAGTTTAGGTCCCGAACGTGTACCACTCTGAGATCCGGCTTGAATCTTTTGCTCTCTGCACAAAGAGAATAAGAGTTTAGTTAGTGATTACATACCCGGACCAGAATCAAAAAAGACCAAAATAGATAAATGTTTGTCACCGACCAACGTCACGTGGCGAAAATGCGCAGGGGAGCTCCTCGGCAAACCAATTGCCGCTCACCCGAACAAAATCTCTAGCAGAATTTCGGTTTGAATCTGGTAGGCACGAAATAAGCCGTACCCTTACGTCCCTAGTCTTTAAATAGTAATCTGACTCAATGTTGCCACACAGACTATACATGTGATTGATGTCATAATGATTTAGTTGTAACCCATACAACTAGTTCAACCTACTTACACAACTCACTACCCGGTAAAAGTTGGGAGGGAGTTGGTCGGGGCAAAGGCCGTAGAATCTAAGGGTACTTAGAATCAGAGGGTCAACCGGGAACCTAAGCCCACCTTCTAGAATGGCCATCAAGGGAAAGAACACCGTGTTTACACCACGGCGCCTCTGGATGTCAATATCATCCATACTACAGTAGGCAATATCTACGTCCCTAGGAACATTATAAGCATCCCTAAAACTAGCCAAAGCGTTTGCAGAGGAAATGAGGTAAGAGTAACCCATTCTACGAGCCAGTGTTCTTAAAAAGAAAAGAAATACTAAGATTATTGAAGAAAAGAACGAAATGGGCAAACAGAAAGAAGAAGAAGAAAAGAAACTTACTGTGGGCTCTAAAGGAGGAAGTGTGTTCTGGGCTAGGAGATGAACCACGAAGGAAGGATGCTCGACAGAGTAAAAGAAAGAAAAGTGTGGAATGCAAATGTGGGGATAAGTGGCAGGAGCGAATATTTATAGGTATAGGAAGCGAAATGAGTAGCATTGATTGTTCCGCTGGCGAGGGAGCACGCGGATCGCCGTCTCAACTGCCACACGCATAACGCCTCGGTTCACGAACCGTCAGACAGTGATAACGGATGAGCCATCAATCAAGTCTAGACGCGTCTTTTGAGGCGCGCATTAATACGCTCATCAAATGGCCGGGTACTGACTCTTTGACTGCCCGGGTAGATTTCTGCCCCTTGTGATCCTTGATTCATCCCCGAGAAAGGGGAGCGAATCAAGGGGGGGCTATTGTACGGCCCCCGCACCGGGGCCCATTTGGGCCTTGGACCCTGGCTTGGGCGTATGGCCTATAAGGCCAACCTCTCTCTACCTAGCGGCCCATTCCAGAGCCACACGTGCTGCGGGCACGAGCTTTTTTCCCGAGCAGTGATGAAGAGGCGGCGTTTGGAACTCACCGTCCTTTACGTACCCGGCAGCACCTCGGGAGGCACCACTGCCGAGAACAGTCGCGGAGGTGGGAACCAAGTTCCAAAGCCATCTTCACCGCTTCCCACTCCCACCTAACCACCCACCTATGATCAATAATACTGGACCGCTTGTTGCACTAACTGGGAAGTCATCATGACCTCTCCACTGATTTTTGACTATAAATACGAGAACTTTGGGGAAGATTGGGGTTGGAAAATTTACTGTAAAAGAGGGAAAAGAGATAGGGAGCAGGGCGAGAACAAGGTGATTCGGACCCTTGAGAAGAGAAAATGGGTCTCATTGAGTTTCAGTGTAAAGAACGACCCATTGTAGGAAATTTAAACCCATCATACAAGTAAATTGTGAGTCCAAGAGAGGCCCAGCCCAACAGGCCTCACCTTCGGGCGCGCACAATAGTGAAATTCTTAAAAAGTTCTATTTTCTATACAAATTATCAAATTTTATACTAATGTAAGTAAAAAATCATTCAATTGAACTAATGAAATTTTTAAAAACATGAATGATCCAAAACTTGGAGGAACAGGTTAGGCTTTAAACTTATTTGAAACTATCTTGCTTTAACTTATTATGTGGCAATTAAAGAGACATTTCATGTGTAGTTTTAGTGACAAGATTTTTCTAATAAGTCAATGACTTGTTAATTGCCACATAATGGGTTGAAAAAGATAAATTCAAATATGTTTGGTGCCAAACTTTATCAAATATTTAACAGATATAAGAGCATATTTTACAATAAAAAATAGAATTGCCAAAAATAAAGTTGTCTCTATAATTATTAGACCAATTATTTTTTTTAAGAGCATCATTGGACTAATTCAAATATTTGGGGGGCCAACTCTTATTTTTGTAGACTAAATTTTGAAAACATTAAAATAATTATATATATATATATATATATATATATATATATATATATATTTATGTGTGTGTGTGTGTTTAAAAAAATTTCAAAATTTTGGCCCCCTGCCCTTCAACATAGCTCCACCCCCTCTGAATAAGTTTATTTTGAAGACATGAATTAATAGGAGAGTGCCTTATTTTGTAGGCATTTTAAGTGGAGTTGAAGACATTTTTAACGGGTTGTCCTCAAGTTTTTTCCCTTTTAAACATAATGTTTAGGGGTATTTTTTTTATAGGGTTTAGGGGTATTTCTGAATCACATAAGAGTACTGTCAAAAAAAGAAATCATCTTATAATACTATATATCTATACAACTATTTAAGGAGCTTCCTCTGTTTGGACCAGATTTTTTTTGTTCCAAAATACCTCTACAACCTACGTTTAAGCAGGGGCAACTTTGTAAAAATATATCATTAACTCCCACTAAAACATTGCCTACAAAACAGGACCACTATTTTGATAGTTTTCAAATTACTTTATCCATTTATTAAAAAAATTTAAAATAAACACACGTTTATTTGTAAAAATACATCTATTGAATAAAATAAAAAAAATGCCGTTATTGCAAAAAAAAAAAAAAAAAAAAATTTCTTTAACTCCCACATAAAATACTATTTACAAAATAGGACCACACTCCCAATACACTCACGTTAATTTTTAAACTGCTCTATTAACTTCCTGAGAACAACTTTTATTAATTTCTTTTACATTTCCGGTTTTTATTTTTGGAGTTTGAAGCTATATCCCTCTTCTTCTTCTGGAAATATCAAACTAAACAAATCCGGATATGTATAAATTGCTTTGCTAGAAATAGACTTGATTACCTGACTGGATAAGTATATGTGGGGGAGAAAAGCCCAACCTAGCGCATTGGGCCCAAGACCCTATCCGAGGATCACTGTTTTCCGAAGAGATGAAGAAGCTCACTTGGAGGCACAGAAAGGAACATGTCAGGAGAGGAGCATGGCCGTGATCCGAGGAGAAGTTCGATGGGCCGAGGAGTCCAATACCCTGTGATCCGAAGAGTCTTGGTCTGACATTCAACCCTTTGCAGCCCAAGTGATCCCCCTGACAGATGTAATGACTGAGATGAACCTCGGACACGAATGAAGATAACTGGAGCGAAGAAATATCTAAGAGAGACCTCAACCACCGCATTAAATGCACTGCACCTACTTCTCTGGCCGCATTAATGTGGAGAAGACCCCTGAACAGTATCAGCCCAGCTACCACCACTCACACGGCTAAAGAACACCTCTGATGGGACATGCACTCAAGTGGGCGCCCAGATGATCAACAAGTGGACGGTGAAGATGTGGAAAGGCAGTACTATATAAGAGAGAGGTGTCTCTGATAGTGGGGGATCGAAAAAATCAGAAAGAAAAAAGAGTATTATTCTACTGTAGCTCTAAAGAATTGTAACCCAAAGTTCTTCAATGGAAAACACCTCTTCGGACGTGGCATTTACATCCGTCTGAGCACGCATTAATTCCAATTCTCCCATTAGTACTGCTGTTTAAGACCGTTGTTTCATTTTTAGCCTAGCTCTTTCACCCATTCTCTACAAATTTATTGTTTTGGGTTCAGTGGGCTCCAAATCCACACCTTCTTGGGCTTGGGTTGCAGAATCTGACCCTACAATTGGCGCCGTCTGTGGGAAGAGCTTGTGCAAGAGTGAAAACAACAGTTGATGATGGCAGGACAAGGTGAACAACAAGCAGAATCTAGGGCATCCCAGCACGTGGACCATTTTGTTAACTTAGAGAGGAGGCAAAATCGTGAGGGCAGTGTACACACTGTGCGCCTTAGCCAGAGCCAATCACAGGGCGGAAGTCACATGTCCCATGCAGAGAGGAACCGTGACTTACAACTGGAAGTGGAAAAACTAAAGAGGGAGCTGCACCACGCAAAGAGGAAACGGGCTTCCTCGTACTCTGAGGATGATCTTGATGACGAGCAGGACGTTTCTTATCAGCGCAAATCCAAGACACCAGTTAGCGAGTCCTACACTTATGTAGAGGAGTCCCATTGTAAAAGGGAGCGTAGGAGCCCATCACGCGAGGATATGGAGAACGATGCCATGAACAGGGCTCTAAATCAGATATCTAAGTCGCCCTTCACGCGCAGGATAGAGGAGGCCAGACTCCCTCGGCGCTTTAATCAGCCAACGTTCACCATCTACAACGGTAAAACTGACCCCGTGGAGCATGTGAGTCATTTTAACCAAAGGATGGCTGTCTACTCCAGAGATGAAGCTCTGATGTGCAAGGTTTTCCCTTCCAGTCTTGGGCCTGTTGCAATGAGATGGTTTGACGGCTTGAAGGCAGGCTCCATCAACTCTTTCAAAGAGCTCACTCGGGCATTCGGCTCCCGTTTTGTCACGTGCCGAAGAGTGGCCAGACCCTTCTCTTCGTTTATATCCTTGTCTATGCAGGAAGGCGAGTCATTGAAGGCATATTCCGACAGGTACTGGGAGATGTTCAATGAGGTGGAGGGCAACAATGATGCAATGGCTCTCAGCACGTTCAAGCTCGGCCTCCCCACTGACCATGGTTTGAGGGCATCTCTATCTGGCAAACCGGTCACGAACGTGCGTCAACTAATGGACCGCATAGAGAAATACAAGAGAGTTGAAGAAGACCAGCAACAGGGTAAGGGAGAGAACAAGGTTACCCCTCAGGAGAGGAGGGATTCGCGATCAGACCGTTATAATTACAATAAACCGCGGAGGGACTTTGCCGGGCAATCAGGATCGACGAATCCTCAAGCGGTCAACACCGTGTTCAAAGAGCCAGTGCATCAGGTCCTGGAAAAAATTAAGAATGAATCATTCTTCAGGTGGCCGAATAAGATGGTAGGAAACCCCGAGAGACGTAACCACAATCTCTACTGCCAGTACCATCAAGACCACGGGCATACCACGGAAGATTGTAGGAGTCTGTGGGATCACTTGGACCAACTAGTTCGTGACGGCAAACTGAAGCACCTCTTGCACCCCTCCAGCGGTCGAGGGCAGGCGGGCTCGGGGCCACGCAGGGATGACCCCTCAAAGCCGCCGCTAGGCACTATAAACGTCGTCTTCGCCGCGCCGGGGAGAACAGGGTCCTGGCCCTTGAAAATCATGTCGGTGGGCCGACCATACGTAGGGGAGTCGAGCCGAGGACCGAAGAGGGCTAAGTTTGGTGCCCCGTTGGTTATGGGATTTTCGGACGAAGACATGATTGACACTATCCAACCCCATGATGATGCGTTAGTCATCACCCTCAGAATAGGAGGGTACGACGTAAAGAGGGTGATGGTGGACCAGGGCAGCGCTGTGGAGATAATGTACCCAGACCTCTACAAGGGGCTAGGCCTAAAGCCCCAAGACCTGACGCCATACGATTCCCCCCTCTTGAGCTTCGAAGGAAGGCCTGTCATCCCGAAAGGCCGGATACGCTTACCTGTGCAGTCTGGCTCCGAAGTGGTAGAGTTGGACTTTATAGTTGTGGACGCATATTCGCCCTACACGGCACTCGTGGGCAGACCTTGGATTCACGCACTTGGGGCTGTTCCCTCTACTTTGCACCAGAAGGTCAAGTACCCATCAGGAGGGCAGATACATGAGATCCGAGGAGACCAGTCTGTTGCTCGACAGTGCTTGGTAGCTGCCATTCAGCATAAGGCCCCAGCCGAGTCCTCGGACGTAGCTGGGAGGGATTCATAGCAACTACAGTCTCGGGGAGTGCCCTCTGAAGAACAAGAGGAAAGCACTGGATGTGAGGACCTGACGAAAGTGGTCATTGGAGATGATCCTGATAGGTTCTTTAAAGTCAGATCTCAGCTGCCTCTTCGAGAGAAGGAGGAGCTGATAGAGTTCCTCAAGCGAAATCTCGATGTGTTTGCCTGGAGTGCTTACGAAGCCCCAGGGGTGGACCCGGAGTTTATATGCCACCACTTGAAGGTGAATCCACTAATCACTCCCAAGAAACAGCCTATTCGGCGCCCATCCAAGGAACATGCTGACGCAGTGAGAGACGAAGTAGCGAAACTCAAAGAAGCTGGGGCTATCAGAGAAGTTTTTTATCCCGAGTGGCTCGCAAATACCGTGGTGGTAAAGAAGAAGAGTGGGAAGTGGCGAGTATGCGTAGACTTCACGGATTTAAATAGGGCATGCCCCAAAGATCCATTCCCTATGCCGAAAATTGATCAGCTGGTAGATGCCACTGTTGGCCACCCTCGGATGAGCTTCCTGGACGCCTTCCAAGGCTACCACCAGATACCATTAGCCCTGGAGGACCAGAAGAAAACTGCTTTTGTCACCCCTATTGGCAACTACCACTATAAAGTGATGCCGTTCGGCCTGAAGAACGCGGGAGCTACCTACCAGAGGATGATGACGAGGATGTTCGAGCCACAGCTGGGCAAAAATATCGAGGTTTACATTGATGACATGGTGGTGAAGAGCAAAGTCATAGCGGAGCATGTGAAGGACCTCGAAAGTATCTTTGAGATTCTACGAAGGCACAAGCTACGCCTAAATGCTTCTAAGTGCTCATTTGGGGTAGGGTCCGGCAAGTTCTTGGGATACATGGTCACCCACAGAGGAATTGAGGTCAACCCCGACCAGATAAAGGCCATCAACAACCTCCGAGCTCCTCGGAATCCCAAGGAGGTTCAAAAACTGACCGGAATGACTGCTACCCTCAATCGGTTCATCTCTAGATCAGCAGACTGGTGTCGGCCCTTTTTCTCTCTGCTCAACAAGTGGAAGGGATTCGAATGGACTGAGGAGTGTGCTTTGGCATTCCAGCAACTCAAGGATTATCTGGCTCGGCCACCTATCATGTCCAGTCCTGAGCCTGATGAGGTACTGTTTGCCTACATCGCTGTAGCACCTTATGCGGTGAGCTTAGTGTTGATACGATCAGACTCTGATGTGCAAAGGCCCGTTTATTACGTAAGCAAGTCGCTGCATGAGGCTGAGACTCGTTACTTGCCTCTAGAGGAGGCTATCCTAGCAGTAGTGCTTGGCACACGGAAGCTACCTCACTATTTCCAAGCCCACACGGTCATCGTTCTCACACAACTCCCACTCAAAGCTATACTCCGAAGTGCTGATTACACTGGTCGGATTGCCAAGTGGGGGACAATCTTAGGGGCTTTCGATATAAGATATATGCCCCGTACATCAGTCAAGGGACAGGTCCTCGCAGATTTGGTGGCTGAGTTCACGGAGCCCCAGTTAGAAGAAGTAAAGCCCACATCAGGCATGGATGAAAAATCAGTTGGCATGATCTCCCAACAGAATCCCTCCCATTGGGAAGTGTACGTCGATGGCACGGCAAACCAAGGAGGGTCTGGAATTGGGCTGGTATTGATATCCCCCGAGAAAATCATTATCGAGAAATCGTTAAGGCTGAACTTCTCGGCAACAAACAATGAGGCGGAGTATGAGGCCTTATTGATGGGAATGACTATGGTCCGTAGAATGGGTGGGAAATCCGTGGAGCTGTTCTCAGACTCAAGACTAATAGTAGGTCAAGTACAAGGCGAATTTGAGGCAAAGGACGAAAGAATGCAGGGGTATTTGGGTCGTGTTAAGCAACTGCAATCAGACTTCGACTTTTTCAGTTTGACACACATCCCCAGAAGTGGCAACTCACATGCCGACTCCTTAGCCACGCTCGCCACCTCTTCGGCGCAGGACCTGCCGAGGGTCATTCTCGTCGAGGATTTGCACAGGCCTACAGAAGCAAAATCAGAGGCTGTCCAGGTTCACCAGGTCAGGGCCGGGCCGTGCTGGATGGATCCATTAATCAAACTTCTAAAAGAAGATATATTGCCCGAAGAGAAGATTGAAGCTGATAAAGTTCGGAGGAAGGCAACTAAATTCTGGTTATCCGAGGACCGGAAACTATACAAACGCTCATATTCGGGACCATATTTATTATGTATACATCTCGAGGCGACTGAGACATTGCTAGAAGAGCTGCACGAGGGAATCTGTGGGAGCCACACTGGAGGTAGGTCCTTGGCTCACCGAGCCCTCACCCAAGGCTATTGGTGGCCTAACATGCAGAAGGAGGCACACGAATACGTCAAGAAGTGTGATCAATGTCAGCGCTTCGCCCCAAACATTCACCAGCCAGGAGGAAATCTTAACCCGCTATCTAGCCCATGGCCCTTCGCCCAATGGGGCTTGGATATTGTGGGGCCCTTCCCCAAAGCCGCAGGAAACAAGAAGTACCTCCTGGTCGGCACAGATTATTTCACCAAGTGGGTTGAAGCCGAGCCGTTGGCCAATATCAGAGACGTTGATGTGCAAAAGTTCATATGGAAGAATATTGTCACCCGGTTTGGGGTTCCTCACACCCTCATCTCGGACAACGGTTTACAGTTCGACAGCAAGGCATTCAGGAATTACTGCAGTGAGCTGGGAATTACGAACAGATACTCCACAACAGCCTATCCCCAAAGTAATGGCCAAGCAGAAGCTTCCAACAAGGTCATACTGAATGGCTTAAAGAAGAGGCTGGATGACGCAAAGGGCAAATGGGTAGAAGAGTTGCCACATGTGCTTTGGGCTTATAGAACTACGCCCCGCAGGTCTACTGGAGAGACCCCCTTCTCGATGACCTATGGAGCTGAAGCTGTCATTCCTCTGGAAACAGGGTTCCCAACACTTAGAACCAGCTCGTTTAGTCCGACCGGCAACAACGAGCAACTAGAGAAGAGTTTGGACCTGATTGAGGAAAGAAGAGAGAATGCAATGGTTCGGCTGGCACACTACCAACAAAAGCTCAGACAAGGCTACAACGCTAACGTGAAGCTGAGGCCTTTAGAGCCTGGTGATCTGGTGCTGAGGAAAGTTGTGGGCACCGCGAAGAACCCAGCTTGGGGAAAATTAGGACCCAATTGGGAAGGACCATATCGTATCACTTCAGGCGCTGGTATTGGAGCATATTTCTTAGAAGACCTGGATAGTCATGTAATCCCTCGCCCTTGGAATGTAAATAACCTCAAGAGGTACTTCTATTAATCAAGCCTTTTCTTCATCCGATGTATCGGTTCGTTGCGTAAAGTTCTCTCAAGTGTTTAAACTTAAACCAAATCATGCCTGTAGTCCTCGGACCAGATGATTAGGGTTAGTTAACACTCATTCACCGCTTCCTCTATAGTGTTTAAACTTAAATCCAATCATGCCTGTAGTCCTCGGACCAGATGATTTGGGTTAGTTAGCACTCATCTACAGTTCTCTCTAGTGTTTAAACTTAAATCCAATCATGCCTGTAGTCCTCGGACCAGATGATTTGGGTTAGTTAGCACTCATCTACAGTTCTCTCTAGTGTTTAAACTTAAATCCAATCATGCCTGTAGTCCTCGGACCAGATGATTTGGGTTAGTTAGCACTCATCTACAGTTCTATAGTGTTTAAACTTAAATCCAATCATGCCTGTAGTCCTCGGACCAGATGATTTGGGTTAGTTGACACTCATCTACAGTTCTCTATAGTGTTTAAACTTAAATCCAATCATGCCTGTAGTCCTCGGACCAGATGATTTGGGTTAGTTAGCACTCATCTACAGTTCTCTATAGTGTTTAAACTTAAATCCAATCATGCCTGTAGTCCTCGGACCAGATGATTTGGGTTAGTTAGCACTCATCTACAGTTCTCTATAGTGTTTAAACTTAAATCCAATCATGCCTGTAGTCCTCGGACCAGATGATTTGGGTTAGTTAGCACTTAGTTACAGTTCTATAGTGTTTAAACTTAAATCCAATCATGCCTGTAGTCCTCGGACCAGATGATTTGGGTTAGTTAGCACTCAGTTACAGTTCTCTAGTGTTTAAACTTAAATCCAATCATGCCTGTAGTCCTCGGACCAGATGATTTGGGTTAGTTGGCACTCATCTACAGTTCTCTATAGTGTTTAAACTTAAATCCAATCATGCCTGTAGTCCTCGGACCAGATGATTTGGGTTAGTTAGCACTCATCTACAGTTCTATAGTGTTTAAACTTAAATCCAATCATGCCTGTAGTCCTCGGACCAGATGATTTGGGTTAGTTGGCACTCATCTACAGTTCTCTATAGTGTTTAAACTTAAATCCAATCATGCCTGTAGTCCTCGGACCAGATGATTTGGGTTAGTTAGCACTCATTTACAGTTCTCTATAGTGTTTAAACTTAAATCCAATCATGCCTGTAGTCCTCGGACCAGATGATTTGGGTTAGTTAGCACTCATTTACAGTTCTCTATAGTGTTTAAACTTAAATCCAATCATGCCTGTAGTCCTCGGACCAGATGATTTGGGTTAGTTAGCACTCATTTACAGTTCTCTAAGTGTTTAAACTTAAACCCAATCATGCCTGTAGTCCTCGGACCAGATGATTAGGGTTGGTTAACACGAACACATTCGAATCCCATAATCCTTGAACCAAACGACAGGTTAGTCAATACCCCCACGCAGCTATTGCCACTGGGGCTTAGTGCTAAAATTCCTGATTGCGTTTAAATTAATCCCCCCTAATGACTGTCTTTCTTAGTTATACTTATGACTGTCTCACTTACACAAATTACTCGATGCAAATCATTACCTGTTAGTGACTCTTATTCGGATTGTTCTTTTCAATATCACTCTTACTTGCTCACACCCTAAGTATGATGTATCAAACAGATTTATTCGCATTATTTGGTTATAAGTGCAATGTACAGTTGTATGTGACAGTAATAATTAGTAAGACATGTATTTAAAACATCATAGACATGAGAATCTATTCCATAAATAAAAGGACAGTTTACAATTCTTCGGATAAAACAAAAGAAAGCACAGGTGCAAAAGTAAAAGCCCTACACATCTATTCTTTTGCTGGAGGGAGCACGGGGTCAGCAGCCTGGCCTATCCGAGCAGTTGCTTCAGGGGCTTGGTCCTTGGGCTCAGAAGGAATTTTCTCTTCGCCTGACCCTTGGCCTTTCTCTTTGGCTGGTTCAGCTGGCTTATCCTTGCCGCCTGGCTGACCAGTTTCCTTGCTTACACCCAGAGTGAGTGGAGGAGCATGGCTGACCAAGATTGGCTCCGAAGCCTCTGGAAGCTATGGAACAAGAGGGAGATCAGTTCCTGGGAGCTCTCGGATATCAGGATCATAGTATATGCTCCCAGGCAGCCTCAGCTCCGAGTCGGCAGGGACTCCAGCTGCATCCAGGGCTTTGCCCCAACTTATGTCGCAGTAATCTCGGCTGATCGAGGCGAATTGCTCTAGAAGCTGGGACGTGGCCGTCTCTACCCCCAGCTGGTAAGCTGCCTTCTTTTCAGCCTCAACCGCCTCCTGGGCCAACTGGGCCTTCTCCTCAGCATATCGGGCGCTGTCTTTGGCTTTTCGGAGTTCATCCCTTAGCCCGTTTACCAGCTCCCTCTCGGTCTTTAGATTGGCCTCTGCCGCCTTTAGCAACTTACGCTGATCCTCAGCCTGCTTTTCAACATTCTTTATCCCAGCGTCAAGGCTTTTCTTCTGGCTGGTCATCTCCGCGAGTTCCCCGGACAGACGGGCATAATCGTCCTTCATTTGGCCCAGAGATTTCTCCGCCTCGTCTCGGGAGCAGAACGCCGCCTGGGTTTCAAGGCGGTTCTTCTTGTCCCACTCCTCGGCTACGTAAATCTGCTGAGTGACCTGCATGATGGAAACTCTGAATGTCAAACGCAGAAGAATAGGAAAAGCAAAAATCAGTGATTCAACTAATCGGACTGAGGTTACTTACGATGGCTAAATCCCTCTTGAGGGATCGAAAGAGCTCCGGCTGATTGAAACGCCTGAAGGACTCCATGTCATGAGGGAGGAAAAGTGGTTGCTGCAGGGCCTCAGCAACGTAACCGGCCCTCCCTCCATCATAATTCCTGAGGGAGGTCTCCCAGAGGATTGGAGCGCCCTCCAACTCCAATTTAGGAGACCAAATCCGCGGTCCTCCTCCTCCTCGGCGCACATCTGCCACTGTACCCTCGTTTCGGCTTTCAGTAGACGAAGCCCTGCGAGTTCGGTGGTCCTGTGCCACTTTTTGCTGCTTAGTCCCCTTAGTAGGCAGCACTTGCTTTTCTCCTTCATCAATAAGGGGCCTTTTCTTCCTCAAATCGAGAACGGGCTTTAAGCCGAGGTCAGGAACCTGAGATGGCACTGGGGGCAGATTCACCACTGGTTTGGAAGTCCCTGTGCTTTTCTGCTCAGGCTTTTTGCCTCTACCCTTCATCAAATTCCTCAGATCCATATCGTCGTCCGAGGAGTCTTCTAAATGGGTGGCTAACAAATTAAGATGGGCGCCTGACTGCTCGTAGGCTTCTTCCTCGGCGTCTGAGATCTCTACCACCTGGTTTACTCTTGAAGCTTCTCCCTCAAACTGAAATCTGTCTATTTGTTCTTCTAGCGAGGAAGTGGATGAGCCAGCCCCCTCACCTTCAATCTCTTGTCCGAGGGGAACTTGCTGGAGTGGTTGGATAAGGGGAGGTGCAGCCCGAGGAATTGGGCGGGGTACAGGTTCAAGATCGTCTGGCGCCAAGAAGCCCTTCCGACCAACGTCAATACGCGCAAGGCGATGATCTCCTTGGACGATTGCGTTGCCGACCGGTTGAAAACCCTTTGGCTTCCCTGTATATCCAAGAATAAGGGGAGCAGATCGTAGTTGCCCGTCCTCGCTCACGAAGATCTCCGACCTTAAAAGGTAATTGAGGGCAGCAACATTCGTTAGGCTGAGCCGAGGAGAAACTTGTGCCTTATCTGTTGCAAGTAAAGAAGAAAGGAATGGTTAGACTCAGAAATAGTGACCGAAGAGAAATCAAAAACAGTTAAAAGTCGAGAGCCCTAAGCCTATGGTCAGTGTGCCTAAATCTACATGTCACACCTGGCTTCCCATGCTTGGTTGGGCAACCATGGCCGTCACGCCAGGCGCCCGAGACGATCACATAGTCGTCTTTCATCCCTTTGTTGGATTTGGGAAGGCAGGAAATGAGCCTGACAACATCCGACCGGGATTTTAAGTAGTACCCAGCATCTTGCTGGCTGTGGCATTCGTACATATGTACCACATCAAGCCAGGTGAGTCCCAACCCCATGTGACGCTCAAGGTCCTCAATCGCTCCTAGGATCCTAAACATATTGGGCGCGCACTGCCAGGGAGTAAGCCTATGGTTCCGAAGGTAATTGGTGGTGATGGGGCCCATGGGGATTGTCATTCCCCCTTCTTTGAAGGCGATGAGGGGGATAACCACCTCTCCCGTCTGCCGGTCTGTTAGTATTTTTTCTGGGGGGCAATACCTCACACCCACGTTAGGGGGTATGCGATACGCGGTCCTAAACGCCTCTATTTGCTCAGGGCTATCCATCATGTACTCGAGTTTTCCCATGGTGCTTAAGTGAAACGGTTGGCCGAAGAGAGAACTAAACGATTTGGTGAACGATAACTCACCAGGACTAAATCGGGGAGAAGATTTCAGGCTCGTAGGAGGGTTTGTGATGGTCCTGGGGAGGTTTGAAATCAGCGACTGAGAGAGTCAGACGGAGTGGCGCGTCTGCTTTTGCTGGAACGTTTGAAAATTCGCAAAGTGAGAGGAAGGTAACTTCCTCTGAGGTTTTATATGGGGTCAAACGAAGGGTCAGGGGCACTCCCGCCCAAATTCCGAAGAAAAAACCACAGCCGTTGGATCGATCGTTCACCGTTGATACGAAAGACAAGGCGCCACCTGGTGCAATTAATGCAACGCTTTGGGAATATGGAAACCGCAGCGGCATTAATGAAGCGTCTATTCCTATGCTCACACACGTGCCAGTTCAAATTTGCCTGAAGCTTTTTTGTGCCGTGGCAGGTCAAAATCCTACTTTTTCTCTTCGGATGCGAGGGAAAAAACTACAATTTTGAGGGGCTATTGTGGGGGAGAAAAGCCCAACCTAGCTCATTGGGCCCAAGGCCCTATCCGAGGACCACTGTTTTCCGAAGAGATGAAGAAGCTCACTTGGAGGCACAGAGAAAGGAACATGTCAGGAGAGGAGCATGGCCGTGATCCGAGGAGAAGTTCGATGGGCCGAGGAGTCCAATACCCTGTGATCCGAAGAGTCTTGGTCTGACATTCAACCCTTTGCGGCCCAAGTGATCCCCCTGACAGATGTAATGACTGAGATGAACCTCGGACACGAATGAAGATAACTGGAGCGAAGAAATATCTAAGAGAGACCTCAACCACCGCATTAAATGCACTGCACCTACTTCTCTGGCCGCATTAATGTGGAGAAGACCCCTGAACGGTATCAGCCCAGCTACCACCACTCACACGGCTAAAGAACACCTCTGATGGGACATGCACTCAAGTGGGCGCCCAGATGATCAACAAGTGGACGGTGAAGATGTGGAAAGGGAGTACTATATAAGAGAGAGGTGTCTCTGATAGTGGGGGATCGAAAAATCAGAAAGAAAAGAGAGTATTATTCTACTGTAGCTCTAAAGAATTGTAACCCAAAGTTCTTCAATGGAAAACACCTCTTCGGACGTGGCATTTACATCCGTCCGAGCACGTATTAATACCAATTCTCCCATTAGTACTGCTGTTTAAGACCGTTGTTTCATTTTTAGCCTAGCTCTTTCACCCATTCTCTACAAATTTATTGTTTTGGGTTCAATGGGCTCCAAATCCACACCTTCTTGGGCTTGGGCTGCAGAATCTGACCCTACAGTATATATGAGTGCGGAGAAAAGTTAATGATTTTAAACTCTCAACCCAACGGAAACGCAACGCAACGCAACGCAAGCATTCATCATCCTCTTCGTCTCCCTCAATTTCTGATTTCCAAAATGATGGTTTTCTACTCTCATCCATCACTCTCACTCTCTTTCTCTCTCTCTTAATTTTTTAAGATGGAATTTGGAGCATTCCGAAACGGCGTCGTAGACTTCTCGGACACCGCTGCCGTCGGCGGAATTCGGATTCCGGCCGAGCACTCCTCCTGCTCCGACGACGTTTCATTGGGGTTTCGTGAGACATACACATAACTGGGTCATCCTATATTACTATCATTATCATTCAGATTTTTCTGCTTAATAATTTGCTTTTGCTGTTTCTTACTTGTTCTTATTAGAATTTTGAACAAATCTTTCATTTTTGTCTAAATTTTTATGTTTTAATTCAAAATTAATATATGGGTTTGGATCATGTTACATCATTGAATAACTTTTTATTAGTTTGTATATTTTAAATTTTGGATATTACAGTTTTTCATTGTTCTTAATATGCTTACCAAATTTCTTTTAAATTGGATGTTGTATTTTATACTCAAAATCATGTATTTTTTTGGGTTTTATAACTTTAAAGTTAAGAAAGCTTGAAATTTAAGCATTTTATGATTACACATCTATCTTGTTTGTGCTGCAATTTCTCATTGTTGGTGAAATCTCCATGTTTGACTTAAAATATATATATATATATATATATATATAAAATACATTTTCTAGAGAATTGCTCAAATATGATGCTTTATAAATATCTGTACAGATTCTCTAATTTGGGAATTAGTTTAAAATCTGCTCATAGTTTCATTGCCTAATAGTAGCTAGAAGAAGTTTCATAGCATGGGTATTATTCTAGAACTATTTATGAAGGTTGCTTATAATTGTTTCTCCATTATCATCATCATACACTTTTTTTTTGGTTTTAGATAGTTTTAGTAATACCAAAAAATTAAAGATTTTTTGTTACTGCATAATCATATATATGCGGCACTGTGAGTATTCTAGGGAATTTTGGTATATGGGTTTGAGCCTATTTTTTGCGTGCAATGGGTTATGCCTCGCCTGGTAGCGGACTTGATGGCAATAAAATAAGGATTTTTTGTTACTGCATCATCATATTATGTGGCATTGTGAGTATTCTAGGGAATTATGGTATATGGGTTTGTGCGTGTGCAACGGGTTATGCCTTGCCTTGTAGTGGACTTGCTGGCTGGTTGGACGGCTTGGTTTGGTAAGCTCAGGGGAGGCAATTGCTGGAAGGCCATTCCTTTGTGCTTTATGTGGATCATTTGGTGTGAACGGAACAATCGTGCTTTTGAAGGAATTAGAACAGAACGCAGAACAATGGAGCTCAAGATGATTGTTTTAAGATCTTTGTTTTGACTGGATGGCTGTAACACCTATTTACTTGAGATCCAGTTTTTTTCGATTTTCTAGACTCTTTGTAATATGTCATAATTCTGCAGTTACAGTACGCAGCTTGTGAACTGGAGGTGAATTTTTTCATTTGAATAAAATTTCTTATCTACCTATCAAAAAAAAAAGTTGGAATCTCCTTCCCTTTCTGTCTTTGTGTGTGTGCGCGCGCGCATTCGTTATTATTCTTGTTCTCAATTATTTTATTTTGTTTGTTGGTGCTACATTCTGCCACTTTTGTCCGAAGATCTGTAGCTAGAATTATTATCTAGTTCTAGACTTCTAGTGTTCTTCTATGGGACTTTGTTGCTTTGCAATGCTGTTTCTTACAGCTAGCTTGCGCCAATGTTACTACCTACAATTTCTCATTGTTGGTGAAATCGCTGTGTTCAACTAAAAGAAAAAGAAGGAAAATGATGAAATAAATATTTTAGACAATTGCTCCAATATGAGGTTTTATAAACATCTGTAAAGATTCTATCTTTTTCTCTTTTGGGAATTAGTTTAAAATCTCCTCATATTAACACTCTGTGTTAGCTATATGAACATGTTAATTTAGTTGCCTGATGGTAGCTAGAAGAAGTGTCATTGCTTGATTATTATTTTAGAACTATTTACAAAAGTTACTTAAAATTTTTTTCTCCATTATCATCATCATAGCTATTTTTTGGATGGTTATAATGATTAAGAGGATTCTGGGCATATAACCTGACATCCATCCTTGGGCAATTTTGTAGTTCAAAATTTCTAATGCATTTGCTTATATATCAATTGTTTTCAAGTTGAGGTATTTGGGCAAGGAGCTGTTTATTCTATTTTATTTTATCCCATTGTTTGCATCTATCCACATTTCGTGTGCAATTTGTTTTTTTTCTCAAATTATATTTTCAGCAAAGTACTTGAACCCTTCTTAGGTCCTAAAATTCATTCCTTTATGCATCATAGGACTGTAATTGAGAAAATTGTTGATGGTGTTATGGATTGAATCAATCATTTTATCCTGATCTCTGTGAGCGATTGAAACTTTCGGTTTGTGCTTCGCCTTTTCATTTGTCCACTCCGAAATTCCATTTCATTATCATGGTATTTTATTTTTGTAGGTTATAAAACCTCCTTAATAATTCTTGTCTGTGTTTGTGTGTTACTCTTTTAAGCATACTCTCTCTCTCTTTCTTGTAAAAGGGTGCTGCACATAGTATAATTGGGTTGTCCAAGGTGATTTAGTTCTGTCTAGGCCTATGTTTGTATGATAAAAGGTTTTCTTTTTATTATAGTCAGTCGTTATATGTCATGTTAGTGTTAAAGGTGCACATGTGGAAATATTACACAGTGTTGTCCTACTTCTATTGTTGTCAAGGTTGGATTGTTGCTCTTTAATTTCACACCAATATGCATGCCTCATTGTATTTTGCAAGAGAATATAAAGGACTGTGTCAGTTTCTGTTGTGGTGTTTATGGACAGCACTTGGGTATACAATTTCAGTTTAAGTTGCGTGCGTTCTTTTAGTTTGATGTTATTCTTCAGGCCTGGGTTAATGCATTTATAGTATAAAGAAGAATAGAATCAGTCATATTCATATATTTTGCTCTAATTTATCCAAGAGTCGTGTTTATCTTCAAGCAATTGCCTGTGACATTCAAGATTGAGTTCGGGCATGGCTTGTGTGAGCCAATCTTGAACCTTACTTTTTGGGCTTGTAAGAAAAAACAAGCTGAGCCCAGGAGTAAGTGTGTTGGGCTTGTTGGGCCGGGGAAAAAATAGGCTTGTCCTTCATGTTTCATATGCAAATGAAGGCATAAAGATCTTGGTAGAGTGCTCTAGGAGAAATATATGTAATAGGCTAATAGTAAAGCTTTTTTTTTTTTGGGGGTTACTCTGTTTCCATCTTAGTTATATATACAGTATAGATGGAATCTATATCAAATCGTGATATAAAATCTTATAGCCTCATTCATATATATATATATTAGGATTCAACACCAAAATGTCTTTTTTAAGCCATCATTTTTTCACATCAACTTTGTAAAAATAATAATTGCAAGCTCTCTTTCTCCCCCTCCCCCCAATGAACAAGCAATCCACTACCACCGTCCATGTCGGGTTGTTAAGTTACATCGGGTAAGGAATTCGAAAAGCAAAACACTATAGGAAAATGAACTTTTGTTAGTGGGAGAATATTATGTGTAATCTTTCAGAAAATCTAGAGAAATATTGTGTGTATGGGTTGGTGCCTGCATGCCTCATTTCCATTTTTAATGGTAGTGTGGCTAAAGAGAATAGTTGAGAGACAGACATGACTTGAAAATAGCACAACTCACTAAATCATCATCCTCATAAATGATTCCCATTGTTTTTGGTAGAGTATATATGTGAAACATTAACATCCAAATAATAATTATCACTAAAAATTTTACAATCTTGGATGATACATACAAATTTATGAAGGGAACCATTGTACCTAAAATGCTCTCAATGACCATGAAATGGATAATATTTTGAATATGATCCTTAAGCTTTAATCCTACTCCACTTTCCTATCCCCCACCAAATCCATTGTGTCCTAAAGTGAACTCATGATGGAGCCATCAAATTTCACACAGTGATAATAATAATATGCCTTTTGCAAGGCTATAGTGATCCTAGATGTCTCGTGTAGCTTTTGTTGTTATTTGCAAGTAGGTCACATGTAATTGAAACCCTTTTTTTTGGAGAAAGAAGAATAAGAAAGAAAGCAACCTTAATTTTTATGGTGATGGAATTGTAGGTTTCTTGTGGTCCGTAGATTTCAATTAGATTTACGTGTTATATATATATATATATATATATATATGTTTCATGAAATGTACATCAAACCCTCAAATTATATGGTCCAAAGATAATTTAAAAAAAAAAAAAAATCATCTTGTATTGGTGTTTGATTATCAACTAAGATAATTAAGTGTCGGTTTTTCTTGCGGACCAATTCATATTTGGGTGGCTGTTGAAGCTCCAGAAGGCATTACTTATAAGCTGTTACACGTAATAACATTCATAAATATCTGGAGCTATTGAACACCCACCTTTCTTGACCATATGGTATATGATAAGGTCCGGTGAAAGGGAATATTTTAATGATGATTGTTGGACTAAAAATTTGCATGATGACAAAGTTTATCAATCCTATAATACACACACGCATTGTCATATTAAAACAATAATGCAGTCTCATCCTTTACATTTCACAAAATGGAGTGGGGAAAGGCCTTATCTATAAGTCTAAAAGGGGTTCCACTCTGATTTGACAAAGACTTGTTACTTTGAATGTTTGAATTCACCAGCATGAGTAGGACCCTTTTCTTCTTCTTTTTCTTGGCCAGCAAGACTAAATCAAATTTGAGTTAAACTTAGCTAAGGGGTCAACATGGTTATGGTGATGAGTTGGTGACACCATCTTGTGGTTGTAGCAGATTCCCTTGGAGCTGGGCTATCTATTTGGTCTGGCTAGTCTACCAAATGTAATGGGCCATATTATTCTTTCCCTATGTTTCAAAGTGGCTGTAGCTGTTCTCAGATTTGATGCTCTCTCTCCCTCTCTCTCTCTCTCTCCTAGGTTTTGAACCTCATTCACATTTGACACATTATTGATTCTAAACCAATTATGTTTTTTAGACAATTTTAGTATGGGCCACATGATATCTTTGTCTCACTGACATTCAATTTCAATGTATCTAACCACAAAAAATAAAATAATTGTGCATATAAAAGAGTTGTTACATTAATTATAATTTGTCACATTTATAAATGGTAAAAAGAAGTTGTGCATACCATTGCTACTTCCATGTCCCTTTAATATGTATAAATGCTTCTCTCGAAACTGAGAAAAGTAGAAGTCTTATCTAGAATAATAAAGGACATTTAAACCCTCCTAATCTTGTTCTGTCTTAAATGATATTTTTTTCTAGGTCGAAATTAGTTCCCTTCGTTAACTTCAATTTTTAACCTTAATAATTCCTGACATAATGTAGCAATTCCGGCTGGATGTAATGGGTACCCACTAGTCCATCCATGTTGGGTAATTGAGTGACATTAGGTATTAGCTAGGATACTAGCACTAAAAGCTTTTTAAAACTTTAAAAAGCAAGACAAAGCAAAGACATACTTGTTCTACCCAAGATGAGGTCTCCATTTACACTCACTAATATTTTAAGATGGAATAAAAAGAAAAAGCACTGTAGCAGTACGGATTTTTTAATCCTTAGTGGAAGAATATGATGTGCACGAACCAAAATGTACATAGATATATGTATGATTCGTTCAACAATTTGTCAACATTCTAACAGAAAAAATTGTTTGAATGGCACCTTCCTTTTCTTCCTTTCCATTGGTTTTTTTTTTAATGGGTTTTGATTCTATAAAGAAACTATAAAAATGGGCATTGATATAATCTCTTAAAACTTTAGGTCTACTCCACCATGCACTATATCCTATTCCTATCTGACCAAATCCATTTCCCTATTTAACCCATTTGCAGTCATCAAGATTTTCCACATAATAAAAGAAAGCAATGTGGAAGGCTATAATGATCTTCTCTCTCTCTCTCTCTCTCTCTTTTCTTGTTTGTCACGAGTAGTGTGGGACCTTTATATATAGGGAAGCAACATCAAAATTTTCTAAGGTGATGGAGTAGTAGTAAAAGCTAGGATGCACGGACACGAGTACAAGTACAGGTATGGGTATGGGTACATGGATGATACAATGATATGAGTAATTTTTGAAAAATTATAACATGATACAGCAAATAAAATACTTTTACAATACGAATACGATAAAAATATAGAACTCCAAATTATCCAAATAAAGTATCCGTACATCTTAAAGTAAAAGTAGCTTTGTATTGCATATTTAATTGGTTCCATAAACTAATAAATCGCTTTTGTCTATTCCATCCCCCATCAAACCCCACCCAACTGCATGGAATGAATTTGGATATATAATCTCTACAAAGTGGACAACTTTTGTTACTTACCCATCCATCTCTTTCCTTCTAAGTGGGACCAAACTCTAATCAAAGTTGTAAAGATTAAGAGCACAGACATGGGCCTAGATACTGGGATCCTCAATTTCAGTCAGATTATGGGTCCCAATGCAAAGAAAAAAAATTAAGAAAAATCAAGTGGGTTTGTGCATCATTTTCACATACTATAAAGTTTCAAGGTGGAGATAGAGTTGGGCAAAGCATGTGGGAACATCTGATAGGTGTTGAACTGATGATATATAGCTTGTTAAATGTTTTGTGTCATCTTGTACGTATGACAATCTTGTCAAAGATTGGGCTTATTATCGTTGCGACAAAACATCTCAATGTGTCTACCACGTTTTAACTAATTAAAAGACTTAGCAGAACAGCAATATAATAATAAAGCTCCCAATTATTTTCAGCCTTGTTGTAAAAGACTTGCCTCCTTAATGAAATTTCTTCCCCGTTTTGGGGTTGTTCCTCAAAAAAAAAAAAAAAAGCTTCCACGCTAATACATGTGAATTTCTTCATTGGATTATATATGTTAATCAAAATAACTGTACCCCTTCAAACAAGGGACAAAAAGAAAATGTAAACAAAGTTTATACACCAACTGATTCCGTTCATACCTAAGATTTGACGAATATAGATTGATTGTATGGTCTTAATGGGTTTCTAGTAAAAGGGTAAATTAGATTAACGAGAATTCAATGGCGCGTTTGAATGACAGGATTTGGACATGTGGAATTGCGGATTTGGATTTGGGTGATTAAAATCCAAATACCTTATTTGGATGCTTTAAAAAATGTCAAGGATTTGAATTTGACAAATCCACCAAAAATTTTAAATCTTTAAAATCCTTGAATTTGAAATGATATCTAAAATCAATGAATCTACATATATTATATATACTAGTTTGTAACCTCATGCATATGTATGAATACATTTAAAGATATACAATAAGATGCATAATATAACTTCTATATATATAATTTAAATACTATTGATAGTTATTTTTATATTTTATTAAATCTTTAAAAAAATTTGTAAGAATATTATTAGGTATAAAATGTAAATTGTCCATTTTTTATTATTATTATTGTGAAACACTTTTTTTTTACGATTAAATTATTTTAGACTCTTTGGTTTTTGTACTTAATAACTCACTTTGATGAATATTTATGATGTGGTCTCACATTTGATTCTAAAATTAAGAAATAAAACTTTTTAAGAATAAATAATTTATGATACATGACGCAAAATTAAAACTCTATTTTGGAATTCTAATTTGAGTTTCTCTCAGTTTCACCTATTATTATATATATATATATATATATATATATATATATATATATATATTAATAGGTAAAACTTAGAGAAAATCTAATTAGATTATGCAAATGAAGTACAATTTTGTGCCATGTGTCATAAATTATTTATTGTTAGAGAGAGTTTTATTTCTTAATTTTGGAGTCAAATGTGGGATCACATCATAAATATCCATCCAAGTGAGTTATTGCATACAAAAACTAAAGAGTTTAGAATTAATGAACATAAAAAAATTAAAAAAAATTGACAATTTACATTTTTTACCTAATAATATTTTTACAAGGCTTTTTAAAGAGTTAAAAAAAATGACTATCAATATTCAATAATATTTAAATTATATATGTAAGAATTATATTATGCATCTTAATATATATCTTTTAAATATATCCATTATCCATGCATATGCATGGAGTTACAAACTAGTAATATTTACTTGTTTGAAATAATGACATATCAAATATATTGCTTTAGAATCTAAATCTAAATTTAAGTTTCCAAACACAACCTTAAGAGATTTGAAATTTTTTTATTTTTTTATTTTTTTTACTTTTATACAAGATTGAAATCTACTCTATCCTAATTTAAGTGTATATGTATGTGAAACTCCCTCCTGAAGGCTTGAATCCCGACCATATATTGCCCATCACACTCCACAATCACTTATATTTATACATTGACTATCGCGCCAAAGGTGCGCGGTGATGATTTTAAAGGATGGTTAAGGGAAATAGAATGTATTCTCTATAATTATTTGGTGGTAACCTTTTTTCTTGAATCTCCTTACCTTTTAAGGTTGTCTTTAATGAGAAAATTGTATACTGAAATCTTGTTGTCATAATAAATGACCACCAACGGCTCAGGGTGTTACTTGTTAGTTGTTCATGCCTTTATTGCTTTAGTACATAAGAATTGTGCCTTTTATTGGTTGGTTCCAATCGAGATTTAGGTAGGTTATATACTCTTGATCAATCGGGTGCTTTAATTTGGTTCGGTTGTATAAGTGACACTCTTTCAAGCATAAGTTTTCTCTCTAGGTTGAGCATATCAGGCTAGTTGAGTAAAGCAGTCAGTTATTCTATTGGTTGAGACGTTGAGTCGACTTAGTGGCGTGCCTTTCTTTGTCACCAAATCATCAATGATGATTAATTCTTCATAACAGCTTGAGACTTTAATTTTTATAAACTAACATCATGCATGGTAGACTATCAACATTAGCCAATTAATGTTCAACATGACCACACACTAAATAATCTATCTCCTTCTTAACGCCAAAATTAAAATTAAAAATTAGAATACAACTTTATTTAACCATCCATTTCCGTATACAAAGCTAAAGTACACATACTTAAAAATAATAATAATAAGCTTACATATTTTTTTGTTGTTAAAGTTTATGCTTGAACCATGATATTTGATTCTTTATATGAAATTAACCTTAGTTTCGTTATAATTAAACTTTTAATTCATCAAATTAACATTGGTTTGGTTAGTATTGAATAATTTTATTTAATTGATATTTAATGTAGGGTCAATTTTTGCAGTCCAAGCCCAAGAAGGTATGAATTTTGAGCCCACTAAACCCAAAACAATAAATTTGTAGAGAGTGGGTGAAAGAGCTAGGCTAATAATGAAATAACAGTATTAAACAGCGATGCTAGTGGGAGAATTTGTATTAATATGTGCTCGGGCGGATGTAAGTGCCACGTCCGAAGAGGTGTTTTTCATTGATGAACTTGGGTTACAATTCTTGGAGCTACAGTAGTGTAATACACTCTTTTCTCTTTCTGATTTTTCGATCCCCTCTATCAGAGACACCTTTCTCTTATATAGTACTGCCTTCCCACATCTTCACCGTCCACTTGTTCATCATCTAGACGCCCACTTGAGTGCATGTCCCATTATACTCCCCCTTTAGCCCTGTGTGAGTGGCAGTAGCTGAGAATGCACTGTTCAGGGGTCTTCTCCACATAAATGCGGCCAGGAAGATAGGTGCAGTGCATTAAATGCGGTGGTTGAAGTCTGTCTCCTTGATATTTCTCTGTTCCTGTTATCTTCATGCGTGTCCGAGGCTCTTTTCCCTCTTAACACTTGTCAAAAAGATCACTTGAACCTCCCATACATGTGTCGGGCAAAACTTCGTCGGATCCGAGGATATTGGACTCCTCGGACATATGAACATCTCCTCGGATAGTACACATGTTCGACCACAGACATTCTCCCTTTACATGGGCCTCTGACTGAGTGTCTTCATCTCCTCGGACGAACAGTGTTCCTCATATAGGGCCTTGGGCCCAATACGTTGGGTTGGGCTTTTTCTCCCCCCATATTAGCCCCTCGAAATTGTAGTTTTTCCCTCGCATCCGAGGAGAAAAAGTAGGATTTTGACTTGCCACGGAACAAAAACTTGGGAACACGCACGACCGAGCTGGCACGTGTGTAGACGTGGGGACAGACGCTTCATTAATGCCGCTGCGGTTTCCTTATTCCCAAGGCGCTGCATTAATTGCACCAGGTGGCGCTTTGTCCTTCGTATCCAACGGTGACTGACTGATCCAACGGCCGTGGTTTTTCTTCAGGATTTGGGCGGGAGTGCCCCTGACCCTTCGCTTGACCCCGTATAAAACTTCAGAGGAAGTTACTTCTTCCTCACTTTGCAAATCTTCAGACGCTCCAGCAAGAACAGACGTGTCACTCCGTCCAAATCTCTCAGTCGCCGATTTCAGACTTCCCCAGAATCATCACGAACCCTCCTACAAGCCTGACATCCTTTCTCCGATTTAATCCTGGTGAGTCGTCGTCCACCAAATCATTCAGTTCTCTCTTCAGCCAGTCATTTTGTTTAAGCACCATGGGGAAACTCCAGTACTTGGTGGATAGCCCTAAGCAACTGGAGGCGTTTAGGGCCGCATATCGCATACCCCCAAACGTGGGTGTGAGGTATTGCCCCCCAGAAAAAATACTAACAGATCGGAGGACGGGAGAAGTGGTTATCCCCCTCATCGTCTTCAAAGAAGGGGGAATGACAATCCCCATGGGTCCCATCACCACTAGTTACCTTCGAAACCATAGGCTTACTCCCTGGCAGTGCGCGCCCAATATGTTTAGGATCCTAGGAGCGATTGAGGACCTTGACCGTCACCTAGCATTAGGACTCACCTGGCTCGACGTAGTACATATGTACGAGTGCCACAGCCAGCAAGATGCGGGATATTACTTAAAATCCCGGTCGGACGTTGTCAGGCTCATTTCTTGCCTCCCCAAATCCAACAAAGGGATGAAAGACGACTATGTGATCGTCTCGGGCGCATGGCACGATGGCCATCATTGCCCAACCAAGCATGGAAAGCCAGGTGGGACATGTTAGATTTAGGCACACTAACCATAGGCTTAGGGTCCTCGTCTTTTACTGGTTTCTGATTCCTTTTGTGCTGCTATTTCTAAGTTTCTAACCATGTTCTGCTGTGATTTGTAATAGATAAAAGACAAGTTTCTCCTCGGCTCAGCCTCACAAACACTGCCGCCCTTAATTACCTATTAAGGTCAGAGATTTTCATGAGCGAGGACGGGCAACTCCGATCGGCTCCCCTTATTCTGGGATACACAGGGAATCCAAAGGGTTTCCAACCAGCCGGTAACGTGATTGTCCAGGGAGATCATCGCCTCGCGCGTATTGACGTTGGTCGGAAGGGTTTCTTGGCGCCAGACGATCTCGAACCCGTACCCCGTCCAAATCCTCGGGGTGTACCTCCTCTCGTCCAGCCGCTCTAGCAAGTTCCCCTCGGGCAAGCAGTTGAGGGCGAAAGGGTTGACTCCTCTGCCTCTTCGCTTGAGGAGCAAATAGACAAGTTCAACTTTGGGGAGGAGGCTTCAGGAGGAGAGCAAGTAGTAGAGGTATCGGACGACGAGGAAGAGACCGATCAGCAGTCAGGCATTCATCCTGTTTTGTTAGCTGCTCACTCTGAAGACCCTTCGGACGACGACATGGATCTTAGGGTCTTAATGAAGGGCAGGGGCAAAAAACCCGAGCAGAAAGGTACTGGGACCTTTCAACCAGTGAAGAATCTGCCTCCAGTGCCCTCCCAAGTTCCTGACCCTGGCATAAAGCCCGTTCCAGACCTGAGGAAGAAGAGGCCTGTCAACCCTGAAGAGAGGGAGGTGGCGGCACCACCGAAAGCAAATAAGCAGCAAAGAGTGGCGAGAGAGCAACGAAACAGGAGGGCCTCTTCCACTGAGAGCCGAGAAGAAAACGTCTTGGCTGATGTCTGCCGAGGGGGAGGGCCGCGAATCTAGTCTCCTAAGTTGGAGCTGAATGGTGCCCCGATCCTCTGGGAAACCTCTCTCAGGAACTATGACGGAGGGAGGGCAGGCTATGTTGCTGAGGCTCTGCAGCAGCCACTCCTTCTTCCCCATGACATGGACTCCTTCAGGCGCTTTAGCCAGCTCAAGCTCTTTCAATCCCTTAAGAGGGATATGGCCATGGTAAGCGAGTTTGGTCTGATCGGTTGAATGAATCATTGGCGTTCTTACTTTCTCTTCCCTGACATTTGGAATTTCCATCATGCAAGTCACCCAGCAAATCTATGTGGCCGAAGAATGGAATAAAAAGAACCACCTTGAGGCCCAAGCAGCGCTCTGCTCTTGAGACAAGGCGGAAAAATCTCTGGGCCAGCTGAAGGAGGAATATGCTCTTTTATCCGAGGATCTGAAAGAGATGACCTCCCAGAAGAAAAGCCTCGATGCTGGGATCAAGAATGCTGAAAAACAAGCCGAGGAACAGCGTAAACAACTACACATGGCAGAGATCAATCTGGCAACCGAGAGGGAGCTGGTGAAGGGTCTCAAGGCTGAGCTGCAAAAGGCTAAGGCGAGCGCCCAAGTGGCTGAGCAAAATGCCAGACTGACCAAGGAGGCGGTTGAGGCCGAAAGGAAGGCGGCGTACCAGCTGGGGGTAGAGACGACCACATCCCAGCTTCTAGAGCAGTTCGCCTCGGTCAGCCGAGATTACTGCGGCATAAGTTGGAGAAAGGCCCTGGATGCAGCTGGAGTCCCTGCCGACTCGGAGCTGAGGCTGCCTGGGAGCGTATACTATGATCCTGATATCCGAGAGCTCCCAGGAACTGATCCCCCTCCTGTTCCACAGCTTCCAGAGGCTTCGGAGCCAATCTTGGTCAGTCATGCTCCTCCATCCACTCTTGATGCACCCAAAGAGGCTGGCCAGCCAGGTGACGAGGGTAAACCCGCTGAACCAGCCAAAGACAAAAGCCAAGGGTTGGGTAAAGAGAAAATTCCTACCGAGGCCACGAATCAAGCCCCTGAAGCAGCTGCTCGAATGAGCCAGGCTGCCGACCCTGTGGTCCCTCCAGCAAAAGAATAGATATATAGGGCTTTTGTTTTGCACCTGTACTTTCTTTTGTTTTCATCCAATGAAAAGTAAACTCTTCTTTCATTTATAGAATGGCTTCCCATTTGTCTCTGATGCTTTTAATACCTGTCTTACTACTTATTACCGTTGCATATAATTGCACATTGCACTTGTAACGAAATAATGCAAATAATCTTGATCGATATATCATACTGATGGTGTGAGTAATTAAAATTGATATTGAAGAGGATAATCCGAATAAAACTTACTAACAGGTAATGATTGCAGCGAGTAGTGGTATCAGTGAGATAGTCACAAGTATAACTAAGGAAGACAGTCATTAGTTTGAATTAATTTAAACGTGGCCAGGAATTTTAGCACTAAGCCCCAGTGACAATAGCTGTGTGGGGGTATTGACTAACCTGTATCGTATGATTCAAGGGCCACGGGGGACGAACGTATTCGAGTGTTAACTAACCCTAATCATCTGGTCCGAGGACCACAGGCATGATTGGATTTAAGTTTAAACACTATAGAACTATAACGGAGTGTTAACTAATCCTAATCATCTGGTCCGAGGACTACAGGCATGATTGGATTTAAGTTTAAACACTAGAGAACTGTAACGGAGTGTTAACTAATCCTAATCATCTGGTCCGAGGACTACAGGCATGATTGGATTTAAGTTTAAACACTAGAACTGTAACGGAGTGTTAACTAACCCTAATCATCTGGTCCGAGGACTACAGGCATGATTGGATTTAAGTTTAAACACTAGAACTGTAACGGAGTGTTAACTAACCCTAATCATCTGGTCCGAGGACTACAGGCATGATTGGATTTAAGTTTAAACACTATAGAACTGTAACGGAGTGTTAACTAACCCTAATCATCTGGTCCGAGGACTACAGGCATGATTGGATTTAAGTTTAAACACTATAGAACTGTAACGGAGTGTTAACTAACCCTAATCATCTGGTCCGAGGACTACAGGCATGATTGGATTTAAGTTTAAACACTATAGAACTGTAACGGAGTGTTAACTAACCCTAATCATCTGGTCCGAGGACTACAGGCATGATTGGATTTAAGTTTAAACACTATAGAACTGTAACGGAGTGTTAACTAACCCTAATCATCTAGTCCCAGGACTACAGGCATGATTGGATTTAAGTTTAAACACTAGAACTGTAACGGAGTGTTAACTAACCCTAATCATCTGGTCCGAGGACTACAGGCATGATTGGATTTAAGTTTAAACACTTGAGTTAATGGCGAATGAGTGTTAACTAACCCTGATCATCTGGTCCGAGGACTACAGGCATGACTGGATTTAAGTTTAAACACTTGAGAGAAGACTTTACGCAATGAATTGGCACATCGGTTGAAGAAAAGATTCGATTAATAATAGTACCTCTTGAGGTTATTTACATTCCACGGACGTGGTATTACGTGGCCATCTAGGTCTTCCAAGAAATATGCCCCAATGCCTGCCCCTGAAGTGATGCGATATGGCCCTTCCCAATTGGGTCCTAGTTTTCCCCAAGCTGGATTCTTTGCGGTGCCCACAATTTTCCTCAACACCAGATCACCAGGCTCTAGAAGCCTCAGCTTTACGTTAGCATCATAGCCTTGCCTGAGTTTCTGTTGGTAATGTGCCAGGCGAACCATTGCGTTCTCCCTCCTTTCCTCAATCAAATCTAAGCTCCTCTGCAGTTGCTCATCGTTGTCGGCCGGATTGAACGAGCTAGTTTTCAACGTTGGGAACCCGGTCTCCAAAGGAATGATGGCTTCAGCCCCATAAGTCATTGAGAAGGGGGTCTCTCCAGTAGACCTACGAGGCGTAGTCCTGTAGGCCCAAAGTACGTGTGGCAGTTCTTCTACCCATTTGCCCTTCGCGTCATCCAACCTCTTCTTTAAGTCATTCAGTATAACCTTGTTGACAGCTTCTGCTTGTCCATTACCCTGGGGATAGGCTGGAGTGGAGTATCTGTTCATAATTCCCAGCTCACTGCAATAACTCCTGAATGCCTTGCTATCGAACTGTAAGCCGTTGTCCGAGATAAGAGTGTGAGGAACTCCAAATTGAGTAACAATATTCTTCCACACGAACTTTTGCACATCAACGTCTCTGATATTGGCTAGTGGCTCGGCTTCAACCCACTTGGTGAAATAGTCTGTGCCGACTAGGAGGTACTTCTTGTTTCCTGCAGCTTTGGGGAAGGGTCCCACAATATCCAAGCCCCATTGGGCGAAGGGCCATGGGCTAGATAGCGGATTAAGATTTCCCCCTGGCTGGTGAATGTTTGGAGCGAAGCGTTGGCATTGATCACACCTTTTGACATATTCGTGTGCCTCCTTTTGCATGTTAGGCCACCAATAGCCTTGGGTGAGGGCTCGGTGAGCCAAAGACCTACCTCCGGTGTGGCACCCACAGATTCCTTCGTGCAGCTCTTCTAGCAATGGCTCAGTCGCCTCGGGATGTATGCATAACAAATATGGTCCCGAGTAGGAGCGTCTGTATAGTTTCTGGTCCTCGGATAACCAGAATTTAGTTGCCTTCCTCCGAACTTTATCAGCTTCTCCCTTCTTCTCAGGCAATATATCTTCTTTGAGAAATTTGATTAAAGGATCCATCCAGCACGACCCGGCCCTGACCTGGTGAACCTGGACTGCCCTTGCTTTCGCCTCCGTAGGCCTGTGCAAGTCCTCGACGAGGATGATCCTCGGCAGGTCTTGCGCCGAAGAAGTGGCAAGCGTGGCCAAGGAGTCCACATGTGAGTTGCCACTTCTGGGGATGTGCATCAAACTGAAAGAGTCGAACTCTGATTGCAGTTGCTTAACACGACCCAAATACCCTTGAATTCTTTCGTCCTTTGCCTCAAACTCGCCTTGTACTTGACCTACTACTAATCTTGAGTCCGAGAACAACTCCACGGACTTCCCACCCATTCTACGGACCATAGTCATTCCCATCAGTAGGGCCTCATACTCTGCCTCATTGTTCATTGCCGAGAAGTCCAGCCTTAACGATTTCTCGATAATGATTTTCTCGGGGGATATCAATACCAGCCCAACTCCAGAGCCTCTCTGGTTTGCCGCGCCATCGATGTACACTTCCTATTGGGAGGGATTCTGTTGGGAGATCATGCCAACTGATTTTTCATCCATGCCTGATGTAGGCTTTACTTCTTCTAACTGGGGCTCCGTGAACTTAGCCACCAAATCCGCAAGGACCTGCCCCTTGACCGATGTTCGGGGCATATATCTTATATCTAAAGCCCCTAAGATTGTACCCCACTTGGCAATCCGACCAGTGTAGTCGGCACTTCGAAGTATAGCTTTGAGTGGGAGTTGTGTGAGAACGATGACCGTGTAGGCTTGGAAGTAGTGAGGTAGCTTCCGTGTGCCAAGCACTACTGCTAGGATAGCCTTCTCCAGAGGCAAGTAACGAATCTCAGTCTCGTGCAGCGACTTGCTTACGTAATAAACGGGCCTTTGTACACCAGAGTCCGATCGTATCAACACCAAGCTCACCGCACAGGGAGCTACAGCGATGTAGGTGAACAGTACCTCATCCGGCTCAGGACTAGACATAATTGGTGGCCGAGCTAGATAATCGTTGAGTTGCTGGAATGCCAAAGCACACTCCTCAGTCCATTCAAATCCCTTCCACTTGTTGAGCAGAGAGAAAAAGGGCCGACACCTGTCTGCCGATCTAGAGATGAACCGATTGAGGGCAGCAGTCATTCCGGTTAGTTTCTGAACCTCCTTGGGATTCCGAGGAGCTCGTAGATTGTTAATGGCCCTTATCTGGTCGGGGTTGACCTCAATTCCTCTGTGGGTGACCATGTATCCCAAAAACTTGCCGGAACCCACCCCAAATGAGCACTTAGAAGCATTCAGTCGTAGCTTGTACTTTCGTAGAATCTCAAAGGTACCTTCGAGGTCCTTCACGTGCTCGGCTACAACCTTGCTCTTCACCACCATGTCATCTATGTAAACCTCGATATTTCTGCCCAGCTGTGGCTCGAACATCCTTGTCATCATCCTCTGGTAGGTAGCACCCGCGTTCTTCAAGCCAAATGGCATCACTTTATAGTGGTAGTTACCAATAGGGGTGACAAAAGCAGTCTTCTTCTGGTCCTCCGGGGCTAATGGTATCTGATGGTAGCCTTGGAAGGCGTCCAGGAAGCTCATCCGAGGGTGGCCGACAGTGGCGTCTACCAGTTGATCAATTTTCGGCATAGGGAACGGATCTTTGGGGCATGCCCTATTCAAATCCGTGAAGTCTACGCATACTCGCCACTTCCCACTCTTCTTCTTTACCACCACGGTATTTGCCAGCCATTCAGGATAAAAGACTTCTTTGATAGCCCCAGCTTCTTTGAGTTTCGCTACCTCCTCTCTCACTGCATCAGCATGTTCCTTGGACGGGCGCCGAATAGGCTGTTTCTTGGGGGTGACCAGTGGATTCACCTTCAAGTGGTGGCATATAAACTCTGGGTCCACCCCTGGGGCTTCGTAAGCACTCCAGGCAAACACATCGAGGTTTCGCTTGAGGAACTCTACTAGCTCTTCCCTCTCTTGAAGAGGCAGCTGAGATCCGACTTGAAAGAACCTATCAGGATCATCTCCAATGACCACTCTCGTTAGATCCTCACATCGAGTGCCTTCATCTAGTTCTTCGACGGGCAATCCCCGAGACTGTAGTTGCTATAAATCCCTCCCGGCTATGTCCGAGGACTCGGCCGGGGTCTTATGTTGAATGGCAGCTACCAGGCATTGTCGAGCAACAGACTGGTCTCCTCGGATCTCATGTATCTGCCCTTCTGATGGATATTTGACCTTTTGGTGCAAAGTAGAGGGAACAGCCCCAAGTGCGTGAATCCAAGGTCTGCCTACGAGTGTCGTGTAGGGCGAATATGCGTCCACAACTATAAAGTCCAACTCCACCACCTCGGAGCCGGACTGCACAGGTAAGCGTATCCGGCCTTTCGGGCCGACAGGCCTTCCTTCAAAGCTCAAGAGGGGGGAATCGTATGGCGTCAGGTCTTGGGGTTTTAAGCCTAGCCCCTTATAGAGGTCCGGGTATATTATCTCCACAGCACTGCCCTGGTCCACCATCACTCTCTTTACATCGTACCCTCCTATTCTGAGGGTGATGACTAGTGCATCATCATGGGGTTGGATGGTGCCAATCATGTCTTCGTCCGAGAATCCCATAACTAGCGGGGCACCAAGCTTAGCTTTCTTTGGTCCTCGGCTTGACTCTCCTGCGGATGGTCGGCTCACTGACATAACTTTCAATGGCCAGGACCCTGTTCTCCCCGGCGCGACGAAGACGACGTTTATAGTCCCCAGCGGCGGCTTTGAGGGGTCGTCCCTGCGTGGCCCCGAGCCCGTCTGCCCTCGGCCGCTGGAGGGGTGCAAGAAGTGTTTCAGTTTACCATCGCGAACCAGTTGGTCCAGGTGATCCCACAGGCTCCTACAATCCTCCGTGGTATGCCCATGGTCTTGATGGTGCTGGCAGTAGAGATTATGGTTGGGTTTCTCGGGGTTTCCTATCATCTTGTTCAGCCACCTGAAGAATGATTCGTTCTTGATTTTTTCCAGGACCTGGTGTACTGGCTCTTTGAACACGGTGTTGACCGATTGAGGATTCGTCGATCCTGATTGTCCGGCAAAATCCCTCCGCGGTTTATTGTAATTGTAACGGTCCGACCGCGAATCCCTCCTCTCCTGAGGGATAACCTTGTCCTTTCCCTTGCCCTGCTGCTGATCTTCTTCAACCCTCTTATACTTCTTTATGCGGTCCATTAGTTGACGCACGTTGGTGACCGGTTTGCCAGATAGAGATGCCCTCAAACCGTGATCAGTGGGGAGGCCGAGCTTGAACGTGCTGAGGGCCATTGCATCATTGTTGCCCTCCATATCATTGAACATCTCCCAGTATCTGTCTGAATATGCCTTCAAGGACTCGCTTTCCTGCATGGACAGGGACAGCAGTGAAGAGAAAGGTCTGGCTACTCTTCGGCATGTGACAAAACGGGAGCCGAATGCCTGAGTGAGCTCTTTGAAGGAGTTGATGGAGCCTGCCTTCAAACCGTCAAACCACCTCATGGCAACAGGCCCAAGACTGGAAGGGAAAACCTTGCACATCAGAGCTTCGTCTCTGGAGTAGACAGCCATCCTCTGGTTAAATGACTCACATGCTCCACGGGGTCAGTTTTACCATTGTAGATGGTGAACGTTGGCTGGTTAAAACGCCGAGGGAGTCTGGCCTCCTCTATCCTGCGCGTGAAGGGTGACTTAGATATCTGATTTAGAGCCCTGTTCATGGCATCGTTCTCCATGTCCTCGCGTGATGGGCTTCTACGTTGCCTTTTACGATGGGACTCCTCTACATAGGTGTAGGACTCGCTAGCTGGTGTCTTAGATTTGCGCTGATAAGAGACATCCTGCTCGTCATCAAGATCATCCTCAGAGTACGAGGAAGCCCGTTTCCTCTTTGCGTGGTGCAACTCCCTCCTTAGTTTTTCTACCTCCAGTTGTAAGTCACGGTTCTTCTCTGCATGGGACATGTGACTTCCGCCCTGTGATTGGCTCTGGCTGAGGCGCACGGTGTGTACACTGCCCTCACGATTTTGTCTCCTCTCTAAGTTGACAAAATGGTCCACGTGTTGGGATGCCCTAGATTCTGCTTGTTGTTCACCTTGTCCTGCCATCATCAACTGTTGTTTTCACTCTCACACAAGCCCTCCCCACAGACGGCGCCAATTGTAGGGTCAATTTTTGCAGCCCAAGCCCAAGAAGGTATGGATTTTGAGCCCACTGAACCTAAAACAATAAATTTGTAGAGAGTGGATGAAAGAGCTAGGCTAATAATGAAATAACAGTATTAAACAGCGATGCTAGTGGGAGAATTTGTATTAATATGTGCTCGGGCGGATGTAAGTGCCACGTCCGAAGAGGTGTTTTTCATTGATGAACTTGGGTTACAATTCTTGGAGCTACAGTAGTGTAATACACTCTTTTCTCTTTCTGATTTTTCGATCCCCTCTATCAGAGACACCTTTCTCTTATATAGTACTGCCTTCCCACATCTTCACCGTCCACTTGTTCATCATCTAGATGCCCACTTGAGTGCATGTCCCATCATACTCCCCCTTTAGCCCTGTGTGAGTGGCGGTAGCTGAGAATGCACTGTTCAGGGGTCTTCTCCACATAAATGCGGCCAGGAAGGTAGGTGCAGTGCATTAAATGCGGTGGTTGAAGTCTGTCTCCTTGATATTTCTCTGTTCCTGTTATCTTCATGCGTGTCCGAGGCTCTTTTCCCTCTTAACACTTGTCAAAAAGATCACTTGAACCTCCCATACATGTGTCGGGCAAAACTTCGTCGAATCCAAGGATATCGGACTCCTCGGACATATGAACATCTCCTCGGATAGTACACATGTTCGACCACAGACATTCTCCCTTTACATGGGCCTCTGACTGAGTGTCTTCATCTCCTCGGACGAACAGTGTTCCTCATATAGGGCCTTGGGCCCAATACGTTGGGTTGGACTTTTTCTCCCCCCACATTTAAATATAAAATTTCATGCTTAAATTTATTTTCTTAAACCTTGAGCTATATCAAGTTTGCCCTAATGATGTGTGACGCACTTAGAGGTTGATTTTAAAATTCACAATCTTATTTTTTTTTTCTTCTAAAAAAAAGGAAAAAAAAGCCATCCTATTGTTGTCAAGTGATTTTCACCGGTTAGGAGAGATCAAAAGAACATAAAGTTAAGACTTATGAGAGAAAGGGAATGGTCCACATCACAAAAATATGTGATTTGTGTGTGGAAATAAGACATTCATTGCATTGTTTTCCCTTTGGTCAAGAATGGCTAGAGAGCAAACCGAAGAAATTTGGGTTAGGTAATTCATAGTTTCACTCTCACCCATCCCCCTTTATTTTTTTTTCTTCTGTCCTTTTTTTTCTCTAACTTGGGGGCACACAAGGTTGTTGGCTTCCATTCTTTAAATTAAAAATTAATGTTATTCATGTGATTTATTATTATTATATAAAAAGAGCATTGAGATTAGACAGATCCATCATCTCTTACAATACACTTGATGGGGGATGCATCATGTTCATTGTATTGTACTAATGAAATAAACTACTTTGAATGTGAAACCCCAACAATTTTCACTCACCAATAATGTTTCCAACGATCACAAAGAAACACATTGAACAAAATGGAATATTCCTCTTTAAAAAAAATAAAAATAAAAACCTTGATAACCAAAATTAAATTTGGGTCCCAAGGGAGCAGCAAGTGGCTCGTGACCAATGCTTATCGTGAATAATGCTACTTCATTTTTGATTTCTAATACATCAATCTCTCTTTTGGGAATGACAATTACGACAAAGGATAAGGGAATGATAGCATAATATACCAGTACAAAAGAAGGTGAAATGTAAAGGAAATATTATGGTACATACCTTTTCATTTTTCCTTGCATATACCGTGCATTTATTTAATGGTTAACCTTGTATAAATTTGTTCCTCAAAAAAAAACCTTGTATAAATTTATAACAGGTTAATATAAATTATTTTATAATTTAATATATAATTTACAATTATAGATGAACAGTTTTATAAGTATGGCAATGGATACTTTTTTTCTTAAAGGAATATTATACCGTACAATGATCCAATTGATAATATGATTGACTCGATTGTTTAATTTCAACGTGGACAAATTCCAGCAAGCAAGACATGACTTCCTAATTAAAACCCTATATATAAAACCACAAAATATTAGGAAGTAGACATTTTTTTTTCCAGTTCATCCAGATCTATTGTCAAACAGGCTGAAAATGGATATAATATAGATATCTACTAAGGAAACGTTACATTTTGAATCTGAATTGACCTTTTCGAGGTTACATAAAAACAAATATCTACTAGGACTCTCTAATCTATAAGTTAATGCAGTGCATGCGTAATGGTTGTTGATCAAGTATTACGTGACATAAAATATTTAGGTAATATATTAATATATACAATGAGTTACACGCATCCTACGTAAAGTTGTTCATTTGGTATCAGTTTGCACTGCCTTCCCTATACTCTTACTTAATCTATATATATATATATAAAAAACCAAAACTTTTAAAACTCCTACAATTTTCCACATCATTATTTTAATTTATAAAAGAAAATTAATTTTTTAAACTAAATAGTAAATACTACACGAAACCTTTGACAAACCCGACTATAGCCTATAGGTTTTCTGTGAAACACGAAAACAAATCTCTTCCGGAAAAATATTGAAAACCCTAAACACCCTCCCCAATTTTCTTCTCTCTTTCCCACCCATGACATAGCCACCGTTGTTCGTTGCCGTCACTATCAGCCACCATAGCCATCAAGTTTGTTTCTTTGCCACTCTCTCTGTTTAACTTCAACCCGATAGTTTTAGAAAAACCCCTATATATTTGGTAAATCCTTCAGTCGATGGCCCTCTACATCTAAATACTAACACACAAAAAACCCCAGATAATACATTCTAAATCATCCTAGATCATTATTTAAAAAAAAAACAAACAAACAAACAAACAAATTAAACTATATTACTATGTCTGTGCTGTGCACTCGCACCGCCAGTTGCTCACCGCATGTCCTCCTCTCAACTCCAACTCCAGTCCAAACCAGCACCATTGGTATATATCTCTCTTGCGCTTTGTTTAGTTACTGTTAAGTGGTTTACTGCTTTTGTTGTCTTTCTTTTGACTTTTGAGAAACTGTGTGTTATATAAACTTACTACTCTACTTCAACAATTTAAGTTCCTTGACTTCTAAACGTGTGGCTGTCTATTGATTTCATTAAAAAAATAAAAATAAAACTTGTGGCTGTCAAGTTTAAAGTTTTACTGTGTTTTTTTTTGAAAACTTCAGACTATGTACTAACTGAATGCCAGGAACTTGCTAATATGATAGCAAGACAAACTCCAAATTTTGTGTTGTAAGTTCTTTGTCTGGTATAAAAAAAAAGTTTAAAGTTTTACCGTGTTTTTTTTTTTTTTTTTTTGAAAAGTTTTACCGTGTTGTTGAGAGAAAGAATGTTATATATAATCTATATAGTATATAATAGGCTATAATATATATGTATATATAAAATAGTTAATGTATTTATACAAGGGTATAACTTTTGAGATAAATACAAACAATAATAATTTGATTGTTCACACTTTTTTTTTTCTTTCCAAATTAGCTATATACATGAAAACCATTCACAATTTGTGCATATTCTTTATAAAAACAAATGTTCAAGTTTCAAAAGCTATTGTCAATCATCTTTTCAAAATGCTAAAAATGTATTTGTTAAACCCCTAGAAAGCCTAATGTTTGGCTTTACATCAAGTTTGTTTCAGTAAATAGCAGATTTAGCAATAGTGTTTATTGAAATTACTAATAGTGTACGATTTGCAAAATAAATTAGAGCAAAAAGTGGACTTGTGTAGTGAGGCTGTTGTATTTTTTTTTTTTTTTTGCAAAATTGAATTTGAATTTTGGCCTTGAGCCAAGTAAACATACAAAGGTTGCAATCCTCTTTGCAAATAGTTTCCCCATTGTCTTTAATGTTGCTTTAGTTTCCAACATTACACTTTTAACGTAACATTACACATTCTTTTTCTTTCTCAATCTTTTTTTCTTTTAAATTCTTGGTGGGCAAATCGGTCTTTCACTAATTCTCTTAGCTTCTTTTTTTTTAATGTGAGATTGGTTAATTATAATTTTATTTAACTATCCCGTGCATCGCACGGGTTAGCGACTAGTTAGTATTAATTGTAAGGATATGCTAACGGATGTCCTTAAAACAATGATTAACAATTCATTTAAAAAAAAAATTTATAGGGAAAAAAAAAACAATTAATGTTTTGATAACTTTTTTCATTTTCTATAAAAGTTGTGTCAAAACTTTCTTAAAATGGATTGTTAACCATTGCCCTAAGGACACTTGTTAGCATGACCCTTGATTGTATTGAAACTTATATAAATAAATAATTAAATGCAACTATGTGTTAGGTTTGTTGGAGAGTCAGAACTGAAATTAATCAGCATATGCGGTAAAAGAGCATTAATGACTATTATTAATTGGATTATCAGTTTGACTATATATATAAATTCAAATGAATAGTTTAAATCTCAATTTGTCTTTGGTTTTTGCTACTTCATGTTCAAGGAAGTGTCATTAGCATTAGGTGTTTTTGAAACCATATTATAAATATAAAAGATCGAAAACTAGTCGTTAGTTGAATCATTGTTCTTTGAAAAAAAGTTAATTAAATCATCATTGAGTCAAATTGATTATAAGGTCAACTTTCCCTAGCTAGTGCATGTGTGTAATGCAGATCTCAGGCTGTCATTAATTTGTTATACTTTGATTAAGGTGCATGTGTGCCTCATTATGCCGCGTGTAAGCCCTAATTAATCAAAGACGTTTTATTAAACAAAAATAAAGTGCAATTAACCACTATCTCCCAGAATAAATATAATAAAGCAAGTACGTGAAAAAGAAGGGTTCCCTCTTAATCTCCAAAAATATAAGATTAAAGTAAAAGAATTTTAATATATTTAATTACAATGTGTACTTGGTTTGATACTAATCCAAGGAAAACCTCCTATCTTTTTCTATTATTAAATTAATATGATTCATAGAACCTTGAAAGAATAAAAAAAAAAAAAAGGCAAGTGGGTCACTATCAAAATGTGGCTACGTGGAGATTTAATTTTTATATCAAAACGTGTAGTTGGGAAAGATATCACTTTGTTTTGCTAATCAAATAAAAAATTAAGAGAGTTTTTTTTTTATATTTATTTTTAATACAGAAACTGAGGAACTTGATGATGAAGTGGATTCATGAATTTTCTAACCTAAAATGGAAGTTTACTCTTAATTTTAAAAGTCCCAAATGATATATAATGCCGGTCAAAGAGGGGCAAAAATCAAAATGTCTCTCAATTGGAAGGGTCCCACTTTCCAAAGCCACACGACAATCTTTATCATCCAAATGTTGCTTTCATGATTCATCATATGCAACCCTCAATCAATCATAATCATTTTTTTTTTTAAATTGCTCTAAAATCTATAAATCTTATCAGGAATATTATATATATATTCTCTTCTATCTAAGTTGGATACCAAGTGCGGCACGTTGTTGTCAGAAACTAACATTTAGCTATAGCTTGGCACAATAATATAACATAACATCATTAGGAGAGAAATAAAAATGACATGATTATGATTGAAAGAGCATAATAACTTATTATTATTAATTCATTCTCAAAAAAAAAAACTTATTATTATTAATTAGGAAAAGCTTATCTAGTTATCCATCTTATAAACAATGTTATAAAAGTCATATGGTGAATAAGTCATTCTTATAATTTTAATCCTTTACGCGAAAGCTCTTGCATTATGTCATGTGGCATTATGCATGGTAAACTAGTGTTGGATTTTGCAGGTCAACTATAATTATTAATTATAAATTAAAAAAACACACACACATATATATATATATATACACGCACACAAAATATTTAAGAAAATTAATTATGAAGAAATAAGCTTATAAATATTTGTATCGTGAAATTAGCTAATTTTTGTGTGAATTAATTGGGTGTGGTTAACACATAAAACACAAACACTTTGTCTTCAAGTAAAAATAAAGAACTCAATAGTTAGATTCGCTAATAAAAGATTAGCCACCGGCATATCTAATCTTAAAAGCCGACACCAAGTTCATTTGTTTAAGGCAATTTTAAAAGCTTGTATTAATAAACTTGGATCGTTGGGATTTGGTCATCAAGACCAATGAGACTGCTTTTCTAACGTGCCTGCCTGAGAGTTAGGGTTGAATTAATTACCTGCTCCTTAAAATTAAGGTTACCTTTGAATTACGTACCTGTCATTAAATTAATAAATTCACATGATAATAATAAAAATAGATAAAGACGAAGTGCACAATAATATATATGGAAAAACATTCTCAAAAATTAAAAAAGAAGAAGGCTAGGGATTTGACCTTTAAATTAGTTGTTTCTCAATATAAAATAAAAGTAAAGGGCAGAGAGTGACATGTGCATAGTATAAAAGATATCATGCAGTGAATGTGATTAGGGTTTTCTTAATTAGAGGGATTATTATGAAATAGACAACCACTATATTCTCAGAGATTAGGGTTGTCTTTGGAACTAATTAACTGGCCTAATTTATCATAATTGTTTTTGATGGTCTGTTAACAACACGCACCATGAAATTAAAATGATAAATAATTCATATTCAACAAAGTAAGAGAGGGAAAGCTTGGTTCAAAGTAAAGAAATTTAATACTTGATCCTAGGGATTTTTAATTGTTGATCTTCAACGCCAAATTGTTGAGGTTTCTTTAGCTTTAGATTACTTGTCGTCAATATGTATGTTGACAAGTCACAATTTTGTCCTCTGTGAAGGAAGAAAATTTAACAAAATTTTTAAAGTAATTACAAAGCAACCTTACACAAAAACACCTAGACATATATGAAAAGACTCCTCCAACATGAAAGAAGAAACCATAGAATCAATTTCGAATAATTCTACAGTTACACGATAGCTTATGAGAGAGATATATATATATATATATATATATATATTTATATATATTCTAAATTGAATTCCAATTATTGTCTAAATTTATGTCACTGTGTCCTATCTAAGTTTTTTTTTTTAATCTTTATTCTAGGTGAGTTAGTGTTGTGCAGAAGATAAAAGTTTAATATAAATAAACCATAAAAGACTTAATAAAAAAGAGAGTAAACTTATGTGCATATCCAAAAACTAAAAACAAAAATAAGAAAGAGAGAGAGAGAGAGTAAAATTTATCAATAACTTAAAAAATATGTAACTCTTACCTTAGGTATAATTTGAATCCATAGATGTATGTAATTGTAATTGTTTTTTATTATACAGTGCATATGTACGAGTTATAAATTAGTTGAATTTATATCCAAACTCCAAGATTTATATCAATAGTGGGGTCAATACAAGGAATTACCTTTCTAAAAATTGTAACACAATTTATTCGTAAAAACTACCATGTGTCCAAAAAAATCTATTATCATGGTGAAAATCACCTATACAAATATCACAAACTTGCTCTATACAAAATCCTAAAGAAAACTCTAAACTTATAGTCACTTTCTTTAATTTTCTTCCAAATTAAAAAATCTATTTTTTTCCCTCTTGGTTTCACTCTCAAGATAATATTGTTGTCGCCCTAAGACTAATAATATAAAATTTTGGGTTTCCTTATCCTTTTCTGTTAGAATACCAAATGTTAACTGGCATCTATGTCTCTTCTTTTGTTTTTTGTTATCATTTGGGTAGAAATCTCTCTTCTTTTGTTTTTTTTAAATTTTTTTTTTTTTAATTTCTACCTTATACTACATGGTCAAAAACATTACCAACTCTCTTGTTTTCTTTGCAGTTGATCCCATAGGCCGGTTGAACTTTAGACCAACCCATGTCACTGCTTAGGTGTGTCTTTGAGATCATATATATATATATATATATATATATATCAAATGACACCAACCTCACTTGATATTCATCGAAATGACATTCTCCTCTAAATGTTTGTACCAATGACACTAATCTCTTGAAGTTTTTATAAATTCAACAAAAAAAATTCATACCCTCTTTCTTAAAGAAATATTCTATTTAAAAAATATATATTATTATACTTATTTATACAAAGTTCAAGAGAGACGTAAGTAGGAATCATTTAAAAAAATAGAATATTTTGTTTAAAAAGTTAAATTTGGAGTTATCTGTGACATTTGTATGAATCTCAAAGAGGAAATTAAATGTCATTTTGATAAGTTTTAAGGGAAGTTGTGTAATTTAATTTATATATTGTTCTGTTTTATTTAATTTATTTATTATTGAAGCCTTGAATATTTTTCACATATAACTAATTTATATTTGCCCAAACTCAACAACCTTTCTCTATATATCATTATCATGCATTAAGAGAATTCTCAAAGATGGCGAATCATGATTGTTAAAATTCCTATACTGGAACAACCATTGAAATGCTTATTTATAGTCTTAAATATGTTAGTTGGATCATCAATGCTTAGAGAAAGTAAGCAAACAATGATAAATGTGTGTGCAAGTCCAAAACTGGTGATGCAGCATAGCAAATTTGGAATAGCAAAGATCGCCTGCCAAAGCATGATAAATTGTTGCCATGACCTATCACACATGCTAATCCATATCATACATATAACTTAAATCAGACAGTATGAGAAATTAGTCACTGATTATCAGGGAAAAAATAAATAAATAAAGAGAGAAGAAGAAGAAAAAGAAGAGAAATCAGTCACTCCATAAATCAGACTCTTATGTACATTGTTAATTTGTTACAGCGATGCACATGAGGTCTGGAATCAGTACGAAAAACATAAGATATATCGGTGTTTTTTTCCCAGCAGTTTCTAAAACTGCCGTTATAGGTCACCTACTGCGATGCTTTTAGTAACTGCCGATATATAGAGAACATGACAATTTTGAGGCTTAGCAATGCAATTTGAACAATAGTTTTACACGAAGTGAATAGGACTCGGTCTTATAGAGCCTTTAGAGCATTAAAAAAAAAAAAAAAAAAAGTCTCTTGAATGAAGAAAAATGCTAGTGTTTTGTAAGTTCTACCAAAAATAGTTTAGAGTTCATTAAAAGCTCTATATATGTATATATTAAAAAAAAAAGTTGAAATTTAAAGCTTTTAATAAAAAGCACTACAATTTATGCATGCTTTATAAATCTATAATTTTAAAGAAATATTCACTATAATTTATTAAATTTTCCAAAACCCTAAAGAACTTTCAAAGCTTTAGATCGCCTCCCACCCCCACCCCCACCAAAAAAAAAAAAAAAAAAAATCTAAAATTTTACATTTAAAGCTTTTCTTGATACCATAATGCGAGTCTGGCAGATCAGATGGGTCCTAGGTCAATCAAATATTGTTCAATTCGTGATTTCTCTATCACAATATCACTGTTATTGGACCTGCATAAAATTTGACAGGCACGCAATTGGCTTCCACATGGTTTTACTTTTCATGATAAACAAAAAAAAAAAGTGTTGTTCACAAATGAATGAATGATCATGACCTGCCAACAAGCAAGAAAATTAATATTGGGTAGAAAAAGAACAGAGCAAAAAAGTAATTGCAGGCCTTAACGTCAAAAATGAAATAGACCACACGTACGGCATGCACATAGGGTTTTTTATGTTGATTAATGCATTGGTCTCTGTTCATTCGGAGGCTAGCTAGCTATGGCACAATTCTCGGTGAATCAATATGATATATAAGTGTACTCCATCTCCAACCCCATCTGCCAAAAATTTATGGTAAGGATCAGGTCAGATGGTCAGGGCTCATGCATGGAATTTGGTGCACCAACCCAGTACTTCATCTTGTCGGCAATTGGCTTTTCACAATGCACACCGACACTACTCCGGCTCACCTTTTAACTTTAGCTCAGCAACGTATTCACACACAAATGATGCTATTATGGTAGTATTTTTTAAGAGATATACTAATGGGTATCTTTAGGTATACTTTACTAAATTATTTTTAGAAATTTTATATGAAAAAATGAAAAAGTGATTTACTGTTTTGTTAACTTTTTCAATTTTCATAATTTTTTTTTTCAAAATAGATAATTAATGTATGGTTTAAAGACATATATTAACTGAACATTTTTTTAATAGGTTATTTAAAAAAAAAAAATTTAATATTATTTTTATGAGAAATATAAAAAATTGTAAAAATAACTCATAAACAAATATCTTAAGGACGCCTATTAACTTTTCCCAAATATTAATACTATAACTACTAAAGTGTGTGCTTGGTATAATGACTATAAGTCAATTAATAGTTGTTTTTTTTTCCTCATTGTTTGTAGGTTTCATATGAGTCTTGTGATAAATTTTTTATTTTATTTTTTGGGGTAAAATATAGTCAATATTCCTAAAGTTTGGATTAATGTCAACCGGATTTAAAACATTTTAAAATTGATCAACTTGATCTTTAAACCTAATATAGTCCTTGAACTATTACTCATTTTTTTGCTTTAATTGCCACGGTGATTAGGGATTAAATTAGTCAATTTTGAAATGTCTTCAATTTGGCTGACATTAGCTAAACCTCAGAGATATTAACTGTATTTTACATTACTTTTTGTAATAGCTTATTTTTTGGGTCCCACAATTACAATTTTGGTCTAAAAGTCAATACAATTAACTTAATGTGGGTCTCACGTTATGATTTGTCCCAAGACATCAAGTAATTTTTATTTGTCACAGGTCCCAATTTTATATATGAATCATGTTAACAAGTGTCATTTGAAAAAATTGTTAATAAACCATATTAAAAAAGTTTTAATATCATTTTCATGAAAAATATAAAAAGTTATCAAAAAAATTAATTATTTTATCATTTTTTCATAAAACATTTTTAAAAATAGTTTTAAAACTAATACCTTCAGGACATTTCTTAACATTTCTGTTTTATATATGTGTGTGTGCGCGCGTATATATATATATATATTTGTTATTGTATACGCAGCAAAAAAAAATCAGCTTATTTAAAAGCTTTTATGACCTGTTTGGTAGCAGTGTTTAAATAGTATTGTTTAATTTTCAGTATTATGAAAATACGTATTTAAATATTATAAAAATTAGTATAAAAAGTAAACACTAAAAATCATAATTTAAATAACAACACCAAACAACCTCGAACTTCTTCACACACTATAAAGTTTTCAGAAAAAAAAAAAAAAAAAAAAAAAACCCACTCACTCATGTATGTCGACACCAAGGCAACGTACGGGTAGTGAAGTTGCAGTAGTAATCAAATCAGTCCTGAGACTTACCGTTATTGTAGCTACTAGCTACTAGCTAGGGGACAAATCTTCCTCAACTTTAACTTTAATTGGGCACATGTAATCACTCTCACATTGTTGCTGTCACTGCACACTCTGTCTCTCTGCCTATCCTATACTCTACACATTACTTTAAAAAGTTAGTCCTATCTCTCTCTACCACAGTTTTAATCTGTGGAACCAACCCAACTCTAATTTCTCTGCAATTATTCATGTAATTGCACGGCTTCCGATCCCTATCTTGCTTCTTCTTCATCATCATCATCATCATCATCTGTCTCTCTCTCCGACAAGCTCTATTCCTATTTAAACCTACTTTTCCTTTTTCTATTTTAATTTTTGTGATTGTACAAATACCAAGCCTAGATTTACAGTTAATGTGATTTGGTCCTTAGATTTATAATTTGAATAATTTAATAATTTATCTCTCTATTAGTATTTTCTTTTACTAAATAAATTGAGTGTTAATTTGCATGATTTAAGGTGAGTGTCAATTTGCATGATTTAGAGCAACCACATCAGTTAGTGTATTTTACACATCTATTTTTACACTAAAAACCTACTTTTCTATTTTACACATTGTTGAGGGCCATTTTTGAGAAGTCATAAAGAAGGAAAGGAGCCTAGCAACACAGACTGAAAAGAAGTTGGCAAAAAGATAGAGAAAAAAACTACTAAGTCCAAGCGGCATGAATAATGGATTTCAGGTCTATAAAATAAATAAATGGGCCTTGAGGAAGCAAATGGGCTCAAAAGAGCCCGGAAAGAGAGAAATAGCAAATAGCAAACCCATGGACAGTGTATGATGTAGAAAAGTAAGAATGGGCCGCGGCAGGCCCAAAGCAATGCAAGCAAAGAGAGTAGGGGATTGATGGCAGGCCCACAAACCCCAAAGATGAGTATGAGGTAATTGGGCTGGGGAAGCCAAATGAAGTTAGTAAAAGCCCATGAGAACACAAAATTAGAAAAAGGGCTGAGGAAGCCCAAGACAAGCAAATGGGCCGAGAATGCCCAAGGGAAAACAAAAGGGACACATGAGCCCATAAGTAAGAAAACCCATGGCCATGCTAAGCCACTGGGGAAAGAATAAACAGCAGGCCTGAAGAGGCCCGGGAGGATTAAGTCATTACAGCAGGTATGACAGAGTAGTATGGCAGGACATGATGACAATCAAGGAATAGACTGAAAGAAATATAAAGCTCAGTATTAAATAAAGCCCAGCCCCTAAGGGGAGCGGGGAATCGTAAAACAGCCAACATAAAAGGTCGAAGAAGGGCGGCAGATTGTGCAAGCAAGCCTCCAGACTGTGGCAAATGCATGAGCAGCAGACAAATTTTGGACATACATGACAAGGAGGCACGCGCAAGGCTCAGACACCATCAGCCTGTACCCAGCCAATATAGGACATGGTGGGGTCATGGGTCAGAGGTAAGGGGGGTATGGTTTGGCGGTGGGGAGAGGGGAAGAGACCTATTTTGCGGTTCCTGCCCAAACTCTTTTGGGGGGTACATCCTGCTGGGATGACGGACCACCCAAAAGAAGCAAGGTTGAGGGGGAACCGCTAGGTGCATGTCATGAGGGATAGAGAGAGAAAGCAACCACACCGTGGCAGGAAAGGGTGCCACGACAGACTAATAAATAAAACAGTCTTCCTTTGTTTGGAAGTGGGGAGTGGCACACAGACGAACCTGTGGTGGTCGGCAAGTACACCCAGACCAGACAAAAGTAGTTAAGGGTTAAAATAGTAAAATCTGGTCACGGCAGACACTATATAAGGAGACCTTTGCCGTGCCCACAAGGTAGCAAGATCGTTTGGGAGGAATCATAAAAAAGAATAGAAAAACAATTGAAAAAAGAAAAGAAAGAAAAGATAAAGAAATTAAGAAAGAAGAAAGGAAGAAAAAACAGAGAGAGCAAAAAACAGTAGGCGCACCAGTAGATAGATTTCCCTCTCTCCCTCTCGAAATCCTGCCCTCTGTCCGAAAATAAAAAGGATTCTTTTAGGCACTAACCATTTAGGTTTGTTTCCCTCAAAGCCATTAATTTCCATGGCAGGATTTTCCCTGGGAGATTAACTGTGTTGAGAAGAGGCGTTCTTCCCTCTTTGGTTTTGCTCCTGTGGACCAGACTTGATTTGATTTTCGTCTCTTTTGATTAACCCATATTACCATTTGCTCCTGTTTTACTTTTCTTGTAAAAGTCATTGTTATTACTGTGATTATGTTTCGTGAATAGAGATTATTTGGTCATTTTCTATTAAATAGTCAAAGTACTTTGTTTTTTTGTTGTTATTATATCTGTCTGTCATAACTCATCTGAAACAGCTTTGTCTGCCATAAGCACACTCCTGGCAGACGAGGCATAAGTTTGCGCACAAGCCGGCCCAAATTAAGTTGCAGTTGGACCGGTCTCAACTTCCCTTACTCAGAATACTTGGGCCTATTACCGTAGGAGACAGCCTAGCCCAACATAACAACAAAAAAGGCCCCTACACACATCCATTTTTACAAAACACCCACATCAGTTTATCTATTCTATTACCTCTTTTATTTAAATAATCAAATTTCTCAATTTTTTTATTATTTCTCTCAACTACCCCCCTTTACATACGCGCTCTCTTTCTCTCTACCCATTTTTTCTGATTTGTTGCTCTCTCTCTATACCCATCTCTCTACTCATCTCTATACCCATTTCTGAACACAGATCAACTCTCCCTCTCAGTCTAATCCACACAATCTCGGTCACAAGCATCGATCCACAGCTCCGATCAGGCAAGACCCGATCAAAAATCGATCTCCCTAACTCTGACCCATAAGCACCAATCAGATCCGACCAGATCAGATCTGACCAAGATCTCCCTAGCTTCGATCCACAAGCATTGCCCAGATCTCCCTAGCTCCGATCCACAAGCACCGATTAGATCCGAGATCTCCCTAACTCCGATCAGGCTCCGATTAGGCAAGACCCATACCCACGAGCTCCGATCAAGCAAGACCCATGAGCTCCGATTGTTCCAGTCAAGCACCAATCAAGCACCGATCTATCTCTTTGTTGTTTGCCCGTGTGGGTTTGTTTGTGTGTGGGTGTGTTTGTGTATCTGTGTTTTTTTTTTTTTTTTAGCAAGTGTATCTCTGTGTTGATTTGTCTGTGTGAATGTGTTTGTGTGTGGGTGTGTTTGTGTGCATCTGAGGAAAAAGAAGAAGATGAGGAGAGGAGAAGTTATTGAGTTCGTTGAGCACGGAGAAGAGAGAAAAAAAGGAGCGAACGTGAAATTAATAAATGGACGAGCTACAGTAACCGTGTATATTTACACGGTTACTGTAGCTTGTGTAGAGATATACACATTTTTACACAATTTTAGAAGCACTGATATGGAGCATTTTTGAGGTAAAATGTGTAAAAATGGTGTCTTTTTCTATTTACATGATTTTGCATCCACTGATGTGGATGCTCACCTAGTTTCCATTTATTTTAAAGTCCAGTAACTAAAAATTGGCACTTACATCAAAGTGGAAGAATTATGTTTATAAAGTCTTTCCTTTTTTTTACTTAAAAGTAAGAAGAATTCGGTTAATGTGTGCTCTTAAGACATACATTAATCATCCATTTATTTTAGGAAACTTTTTATAGAAAATTGAAAAAAGAGAGATGCTACGTCTACAATAATTTTACAATATTTTTATAACAAATCATAGGTGGTTAGTTGTTTTGGTTCAAATTTGAAGTAATAAGGATTCGGTTAATGTGTGCTCTTAAGACATACATTAATCATCCATTTATTTTAGAAAACTTTTTATAGAAAATTGAAAAAAGAGAGATGCTACGTCTACAATAATTTTACAACATTTTTATAACAAATCATAGGTGGTTAGTTGTTATTGGTTCAAATTTGAAACTAACACTAAGATTACTTTTTTGCCCCAACAATAATAACCAGTAACAACCTGCCACTTAAGATTTGTTATAAAAATGTTATAAAAATATTGTAGCCATATCATTTCTCTTGAAAAATTGTCAAAAAAAATTCGGTAACCTTTCATCTTTTTTTATAAAAAAAAAATTTCTAAAATAGTTTACTAGGGCATACATATTAGTCAATCCCAAGAAAGAAAGAAAGAAATATATATATATATATATATATGAGATAAACTAAATAAGAATATTATTATTATTATTATTTTTATATAAAGAAGTGATGTTCTAACCTTAAGCCAAATTATTTCACTTCTTGTCAACGAAATAACTTTGAAATATCAAAGATTGATAGTGTAGTAAATTGAACTTAAAACTTTTGGATTAACATCATGTTCTAGGCCAATAAGTCCACCAATTATCTCCTTAAGGGGTGGAATAATATTATTGAGCCATAGTAATGTGAACAAATGTAATGATTCTTCCATCCATTAAAATGGTGGAAAGGTCTAACATTCGACCAAATGTGATAGATACGAAAGCGAAATAGGTAATAGAGTATGAGAAATCCCTATTGGATCAATTCTATTCATAAGCTTCACAAAATTAAATAACCCATGACGTCCTCTTTAACTTGAGTTGACCTGAACATACAAATATTTGTGGCCAACCTTTCTTGCCCTCCAAATTAATGTCTTCATTACATTTTTTGTTTCTTTTTTTTTTTAAACCATTTTAATCAAGTATATATTAATATTAACCATACTTGGTGCCGCCTTTATGTATTTAAACATTTGTAACTTGTGAGTTTCAGTTAACTCAAATTGGTAAAGTCTCTAATGGTTATATAAGAAATCTGGAGTTCAATCCCTACCTACACCAAAAACTAATTGATGTCTTGATCTGATGATAAGAGTTATCATTAGAATTCAGGAGCGGACATCATAGATTGAAACTTTTTCTCAAAAAAAAAATGTAGCTTCTTTCATTTCTATTAATTGTCTCTATCGGCTATGTTAAAACTTCAAAACAAACTTTGATGGAAGAAATTCACCCAAAAAAAAAAAAAAACTTTAATTGTAACATTTCAAAATTATTAGTGATGTTTTGGTTAGGTACGTTCCTATGTTTCTAATTAAACATGTCTTACGTATACATGTGGAAACTTTTTCAAAATAATTCTTCATTATTACTCTTTCTTTCAATTTAACTATTTAGTGACACCCCCTAAGGTTGAATACTTACCAAATTCTTAATTATTCTTTATGCAAACATTGTGAACCGAATTTGGGGTTGGCTGATTTTCTTTGGTGGAACAAGAGAAAAGAAACAAGACGAAAACGAATATGGGTTGGGACTTGTTAAAAGAAACTTCACTCTTAGCTTATAAATAGTTGTGGATCGGAATCGGATACCTTTGGGTCGTGAAAAGTCACAAGCCTTGGTCTCTAATAGATCCTAAGGAATTAAAAACTGTCATTCCTATACTCTCTTTATTTATTTATTATCTAAAGAAAGAATAAAAATACCACTTTCAATTTAGATTTTAGATAGAATTTTATGACAGGATATCACGATTTTCAAAGAAGGTGAAGGTGATAGGTTCCATACGAAGTTGGTAATCAATCCTCATCCAGATTATTAGCCTAATTAATTATGATATTTTAGTCAAAACTTGTTTTGTTTTTGGTTCGATTTTCTTCTATCCTAAATCAATTCCCATCCCACACGGTCTAAGAAAGGCAGCCGTTTTATAATAATCAATCTCAAACAGCTAGCACAACTAATAACATGGTCTAATCAAGCCTGATGACTTTGGACCACAATTGAGAATCCCCACCCATAATCTAGCACAAACCTCTGATTACCGACACACCACACACACACACATATTCATTATTGTCAGGCTCATCAACACGCCTCCAAAAAGAGAAATTATTAAGTCTACTAAGAGGATTGCTGAAGTGGTCATCTTGGTAATTTTAACTAATAAAACGCTGTTATTTATATAAATATTACATCACTAGTGGTTTTTTTATTTTTAAATCTTGTGCTGATTAAAAATCTGATTCACACATTTGCATGAGTGATTTTATTTCATTTATTGGGAGGGCCACTTCACATATTTATTCTGGTGGATTTAATAATTTTTCCTCCAAAATATCTTTCTTTCTTTTTTCTTCTTTTTTTTCCTCCCTCGCTAGTCAAAATTAATTAAGAGAATAATTATTATGGGGGTTAAAGGTTGGGAACGCAAATAAGTTTGATGTGTTAAAATACTAGCATAAAATGAAAAAAAAAAAAATGGTCTTGATTCTCTCAAGTCTCAACCGCAACTTGTCACAACAACAGGGACCGAAGGGTTGGCCATGATCACGAGATTAATTCACAATGCTAAAACAAAAAAAACAAAAGTGTATTACCTGTCAAAAAAAAAAGGGGTTGGGTCCCTTTCTTAGCTAATATTTGCCATGAATATATTAGCCGTGACGTGCCTCTTTCTTAGACCCACGTATCTTCAAATTCATGTTTGTCAGCCAAATCACTTTCAACCTTAACCTCTTTCCCCTACATGAAAAAGAACATGATCCCCCCATTTTAACCGCTGGATAAACCCAACCTATACACAGTCAGAATATTACCACTTTTATGGTACCATGCATTATTTCCAGGTGAGCCCCATTCCAAGAAAGATACATAACTTGTGGACCATTTATATGACTATATAGTACCTTCAATTACATATATTGTAAGGTCTTTTTTTTTACCTTTACATGTTGTGGATTATATTTGGAAGATGATTTTCTGCGGTATATAATAAACTAGGTTTGTGTGTTTCAATTTGCTAATTGGTAAAGTTTCTGATAGATGAATCAAAGATATAAGCTTTCTGGGATTCAATTCTTGGGCTATAATCATTAAAAGTGGATAATAACTAGAATTATTCCACCACCAAATTTAATATACAGAGAGGGGACAATAATGGTTATAGCTAGCTAGCAGTAAAAAACAAAAATGGGACACAGTACGTTAAAACGAAACAGTTACTAGTTATGTGCTTAGTCACAGAAAGGGACCGTTAAAAATGACCGAAAGAGTATAAAAAAATCATCGTAGATGGTGTAGATGTAGTACAAATTTTTCTTGGGGTTTCCATATAGAAAAGATTAAGATGGATATATATACATCGATTTGAACTAAAGGCTAAAAAAGCCAAAAGAAGTAGCCTAGCTACGTCTAATTGTGAATTTGTTTTCAACTAGTATGGCGACAAAAATCATTTACATAACACATCTACATCATTAAAAGATTGAAAGTTAAAAACTTCGGCCCACACAAAAATGGGTACGTAGGGTCACATAATAACGCTAAAGTACGTGACTAATGACAACACTAAAGGCAAGTATAATAGTAAAACAGAGCACGAGATGTTCGTTCACATTCGGCTTCTTCCAGCAGCCTCCAAAAGAGAAATTCCAAAAAACGAAAATGACATTATTGGCGATGATCGATATCGATATCGATATCGAATCACAATTATCAATTTGGGTTCCCATTTATTATTGTTGTGTTGTCAAACAACTTTTGTCAAATTGCACAATATGTACAAATAGAATTTCGTGGAAAGCCCACTGACTACAATGTTTCAGCTGTGTATTATTATTACTATTATTATTATTATTAGCGGTCAAGATTTAATTTTAGTGACTTTTAGACATAAGGAAACAAGTCAGAAATGACTATCACGTGTCTTGTCTTGTCGTGTAAAGAAGAAAAATAAAAGTTGTAATAAGAGATTTCAATTTCTTTTGATTTGATATTGGTGCAATTGGAAGAATCTTCACAACAAGGTTTTGTCACATTTTCAATTTGTATACTAATAAAGTTCGAGGAATTTACCATTTGAGTGGTTGTACTCCTTAAATATATTCTAATTTACCTTTTGGAACTGTTACATATAGTTGCACTTACACCTATGCCATAATGTTGGGACCATTAATATAGTTTCCCCACTAAGAGACATCCAAAATGATGAAGCATTGATAAATATTTGATTTGATTTGATTTGATTAGATTAGATTTTTTTTTTCCCCCAAAATGCATGGTCTAAAAAAGAGTAAGACATGCATGTGAGAATGGAATAAATTGGAAGTGCTAATTTTACTAGATAATGGAAAACATATACTGATTTTGGATTGTGAATTAAATTTCCATTATTATATGACTAATATGACACAAAAGGGAATCAATTAATAAACGGGTGAGCAAGTGAAGTTATCTTGGAGAAATGCAACCAAAAGGCATAGTTAGGAGCTTCACCTTAAATATGCATTATAATATATTCTAGGTATGGTGCCTAAATCATTTATAAATATGTACCTTTTGTAATAGAATATAAAAAAAAAAAAAAAATATATATATATATATTTGTATATAATTGGCTGTGAAGTTGTAAATTAGGAGTGTGCATGGGTCGAATTGAGGGGTTTTTTCAACCCAACCCAACCTAACCCATGTGGATCGAGTTAGATCAAGTTGGACCTGTAGATTGGACAAATTTTTTAATTATTATTATTATTAAATTGTGCATTAGAAAAACCTCACCACAAATAAGATTAAATTTATAATTAAATAATCATGAGCAAAAAACCAAACCAACACAAACTATAAGACAAGAGATTAGGGTTTGGGTTTTATTTAGGAAGAGGAGCAAAAAAGTAAATAACAAAATTCTATAATATATTTTAAAATCTATATATATATATATATATTAAATATAAGTGGATTGGGTTTAGTTAGGCAGATTTATGAATCTTATGACCCAAACCTAACCTGATCCATTGTTAAAAAAAAAAAAAAAAAAAAAAAAAAAAAAAAATCTCCCAACCTAAACCCAACTCACCAATCCATACGGGTCACAAGTCAGTTTTGGCGGGTTGGCTGTACACCCTAGTTGTAATGAATGTGTCTCCATTCTCCAAACACAAATTTGACAAAATTAAATGCATTATTAGGAGCTTGATTTTTGGGCAAGAAATTAATGTTCAATCAAGTGTGAACCCCATGACAAATTTTGAGCAAATTTAGGGCGGTTGTTTAAACTTTTACATAACGAACAGTGAATTACACCATGGTGGGGTGGCGGCCTCCATGAACACAAAATGGTGGTGTCAAATCATTTGATCTCAATGAGGGACTTTTTCTGTAATTGGGTATTGTTTCTTTATCAATTAGGTCAATAATCACAACTTATGCGCATATGTCCTATGTATATATGTCCTAAATTTAAGGTTACTGGAGGGACCCAAATTCTCTTTTTAAACTTTTTTTAGAAAAGCATAAACACTTTATGAATCCATGACTTCTATTTAACTATCATTTAGCCACCCACTTTAAAAAGTTCTCCAAACTGGTACCAAAGTGATTCTGTTTCATCCCATGCTTACAAGATTGTGTTTTTATGTGAGATATTAAAAGTATAAAGTGAAATAAAATCCATGGAAACAAAAAGAAAAAAAGAAAAAAGGAGTGAAGTTAATTATTTTACTTTTGCTTTTACCACTAATGATCTAAGAAGTTCAACATGATAGGGCCAGGACTTCAAGTTCAAGTTAGGTAATTTAGGTTTTCATAAAAAAAGTTTAAAGATTTTTTGTTTCATAAAAATTTTATTGTAAGAGACTTTCAATAGTAAATTGTTAATTATTGTGAAAATCAGAAATATTGTATGACTTATGTACAATATCTACAATAGTAATTATATTATGTGAAAATCAGAA